>VXAA01004466.1:623571-694802 GCA_013399115.1 Anseranas semipalmata
CTGAGGCGGCCGCCGGGACCGCGCGGGCAGCGCAGCCAGGGGCCGTGGGGCTGAGGGCGGCAAGGAAGGGTCGGGCCGGGCCGGGCCGGGCCGGGCCGGGCGGTGTAACCGCCGTGACAGCCCCGGGAACGGGGGGAGGCCCAACTGCATGTGGGGGAAGAAATAGAAAACGCACCTGTCCCGCTCGTCCACCTGCTAACGACTGGACACCGTCGTGCTGCCTCTTATGCTGTTCCACAAACGTAACACAAAAACAGTTCTTGCCTTCAGTGGCCTCCTCTTCCGCCACCTTGAAATCTCTCATCAGTTCTACCTCAAGGTTTTTTAATCAATGTGAAGACGTTCTTCTTGTTTTTGTCTTTTCCATCCATGCATCTCACGCTTTTGTGCTGGCCCATTGATCTGATACACTCTTTCACATCTAATTGCATAGAAAGGGGGACTTCAGCTTGGCCTGTTCCCTACATGAAAAGCAGAGGGTAGGGCTGCACATGTATAACAGGATCTGCACCGCCTGCACACCATTCCCTACATTTTGAGAGAATTAATGCATTGCCAACATTTGGGTGGAACAAAAATACTAGCTGCAATCAATTTGGATAAATATCATGTATCTTTGTCAAATGCAACGTCATATATATAACACAGCAGTTCCACAAACTTACACAGACCTCAGAAGACAACTGGCATGACTGATTTGCACTAAAGCATGTAGCAAAAACACCAAGACTGCACTGGAAGATAAATCTCACCAATTGCTATTCACTTTTCCCAAAATAAGTATAGAGCCCCCACTGACAGAAGAACTGGTTATGCAGAGATGCAGTGTAATCGAATACACTAGACACAACATATATTTAAATGCTGTAAATGTGTTCCTCCACATCCAAGTGCAGACTTGTACAATTTATTTTCGTTATCCACTGAAAGAAGAAGTCAGTGAGGCCAGTCTGCATTTGGTTGAGTTTGTGAGGATTACTACCTGTCGGCTGGCTTGAAGATAGAAAATACAGGCTGGATGCTAGCATTGCTGTAGCACGCATTGCACCACTCTGGATCTAGCGCATTTTAGTCTTCAGAAATGTCAAGATCACAAATTCAAAATTCAAATTTGGGCAAACTTAGCATTACCAGCATGAGAACAAGTCAACCACTGTTTCATAACTGCTAATACTTACTCCCCAAACCCTGTGAATTATTATCTTCAAACTCGGGAAACAATACCACCACCAGTCACCTCTACATTCCATTATATAAATGTGTCAGCTACACGTAAACATGACACACCTATGGGCATTGGTAGAGCCGCTATCCACATAACAGAATTTCTGTAATGTTTCCTAATTAGTGTGTGTGCCACAAATATTAGTGACAGGCAGTTTCTCTGAAGTTTTCTTTGGTTTTGATCACCAACTGAAAGATCAGAAAACGGATGCATCTTTTTAAAGACAGGAAATCAACAATAGCCATTGAATCATTAATGGACCAGGAGCAGACCAAGGCTTGTGTGACTAAAAGCTTGTGTGTTCCTCAGCTGCAACGCTCAATCTAATAAAATACCTTCTTCCTACAAACCTTGCTTTGCTTCTACCCTTAGACCGTCACAGCTATCACAACTCTATGCCAAGTAACAAATGTCCTTCTTGGGGTTTCAACTAATTTATTTTTCATTCCCAGTGCTATTCAAAGCATAATAGTGCAAAACTTGGATATTGTAATCTTTCTGTCTTTCCCTCAAGTTGCTGTTAGAGGACTTTCAGGCTACAGTTCAAGTTCAGGCAACATATACTTCAAATTTAAAAAAGTGAAACAGAACGAAACAATAGCAGAACATAACGGTGTTTAAGAAATACAGTGGAGTGCTACAGGCATGGAAAGATTTAGTACTGCAACAAAAGCAAAAGGAGAAGGATGTGCTAAAACATTTTTTTGCTTAAGTGAGGTTTCAGAAGATCCAGAAGACATTAAACTGATTACAGAATGGTGTTTTACTGGTCAGATAAAAGTATTAAATGAAAAATGAGGCAACAAAAGAATGATAGCTGGAAATCTTCAACATCATAACTACCAGTTCTTTTAGGCATAAGAGGAGGAAAACTAACATTTGAATTTTCCCAAATAGTTAATTTGCTTATGAAGATTATTCATATTTATTCATAACAATTTTAACACATTTTGTTAGCACTAATCACATCATTTCAGTAAAAGCTACCAGCAAAAGAATAGTATTAAAATATTTACATAACAGCTCATCAGACTTATTATCTCAGTAGTTACTATTTATGAAGTGAGACATCCATGCAAAAGGAATTGGTACATTTTGAAATGCATTGGAACAATTAGGAAATCTGATTTAACATTAGTGAAACTTCCATATACCTAAGACTGCTCTAAGATTCCATTGTAGATGAGCCACAACCAAATACAATCATGGATCTGGAATGAATAGAAATAGAAATTTGCTAAAAACAGAAAGTCTGCTAGTAAGGTGAGATAGGTGGCTAGCTAGAAAAGGATGTAGAGAGATATCTGGTTTCTGAAAAGTATTCAAAATCAAAATGCTGGGAAAGAAGCTAGGTTGTGTTGGTCAAGCACTTTGCCCTACACTACCCTTCCCACTCAGCACCCCACCTCCTCAAACACAGGGCAATAACAGAAATAATACTTGAATGTTCAGTGCAATTTCATAAGCTAGGTATGCAGAAACGGTAGCTTTCTGTCCACGGGAACACCTTGATACGTACTCTGGTACTTCAAGTAACCTGAAAATGAACCTAATAAAGAAGTTTTCTGCACTACTACTCCATACAGAATTATGAGAAACAGAAGTGATGGGTGTTTAACTGGGAAAAACTTAACAGTTACAGAGAATACTGACTTAAATAAAACATTTCACAGAATCACAGAATTGTAGGGGTTGGAAGGGACCTCCAGAGATCATCGGGTCCAACCTCTACTCAGATATTACACAATCTATAACAAGGGATCAGAAAAATCAATTCAAACACTACTTGTATTTTTAAAGGTAACATATTCAAATAGAATGCTAGCAACTCATATTAGCAAAACAAATGCAATCAAATTTACAAGATTACTGGGTTTATTCTAGATCGAGTTTCTGGCTTCTTACACAAGTACTATTCACTGCTGAAATGGCAGGAGAGGAACCAAACCTCACCTTTGTTCTAGCTTTCCTTTATTTTAAAATAATAATAATAATGAAAAATAAAAAATATGTATTTTCATGACAGCTGTGCTGAAGACAGCTCACTGGTATGCAGACCCTTGAGAGAACAGGCCAGTCGAAGCTTAAAATCCACTTTGTGTCAAAGGCCATCAGTGTATAAAGGCAAGTGTTGCTTCACTATTAACAGAAGCGTTTAATATGCAAGCTTACCTATTACTCTAGTTTTAGTCTTTCTCAATTGACGAGTGCTTTTTCTTCTAAAGAGTGTTTGAAGCTGCTAATCAAAGTGCTGATTATTAAAACTGTTTTCTTCTTCAGAGTTCCTATAGCATACACCACAGAAAGGAGGAAATTTTCAGGGAAATATAATGTAACAAAAGACAGCATGAAAGTCCCTATTTTTATCTCCACAAAGCATAAATGGAATTAAAGTCAGTATTAAAGAGAGAAGTTTTTCCTCAACACAAATCTTTATTTCACCAATATCTTATCTTTCACTCCAGATTAACATTTTAATCTCTGTTAAGACAATAAATATATTCTACTGCAAGTTATCAGAGATGCAATTCAAATATTATTTGTATTTTAAAGAAAACATATTCAATTACTATTTATCTGCCATCTTCTCAAATGTGAAATGCAAAAATTTTCAGGCCAAAATGTGTTAATGTGAGAAGTAATTTCTCTACAGTGAAGAGCAGAACCCATAGGCATTATACAAGCAAAAATTTTACTTTTTTTTTTTCCTCCAGTTACCTATTTTCACTAATAGTATTATGCTAACTGCAGAGCTCTCCACACCTACTGAAGCCAGTAATCTCTATGAAATTTAGTACAGTCCATATGAAAATTGTCAGAGATAATAATCTCATAGTGACACTTGGTTCCTTTTTGGGAGTATCAACATACAACTTAAGGGTAACTAAAGTGAGAATATTAACAGCATCCACAAAATCAACAATTTGACTACATGCATGACTACATGCAACCTGCCCTCTGCCCCACCTCACAGTGAGGAATACAGTCATATATACAAAGCGAAATATGCTATATCAAAATATTTCAACATTTCAAGGTTTTTTTTTTCACTTGTATGACTTTATTCTCTTAAAGATAAAATAGTTACATCTAAGAATGTACATTAATTTGTAAATCATAAAGCCCTTACTGCTATTTGAAAGTTAAATTCATACACAGAACAATTCAGGAAAACCTAGAAACCTAGAACGCACTTTTTTTTTCCCCTCCACAATGGACTTTTGATTTTGTAGCTCATTGCTGACAGACTGATTCAATTCATACTGCATTTGTTAAATAATGGGGAGTATAATTGATATTTGAAAAGGAAAGCATGCCTTTACAATCAAATATTTATTTTTCACAATTATGTGAAGACCCTTGATTTTTATTTTTAATCTTTAATAAATGACAGTGCTAGCAGTCATTTGAACAACTGTTGTTTGAATGACAAATGACTATTGATAGTCTGCATCTGAAGATTAGTCACTAATCGTGCTGCAAAAGATAAAAAGTCAGACCCCAAAACAAATTCTTTCCAAGGCCATTCATGCTGAATGGGAACCAGCACTGCCAAGGAAAGGGCAACAAAGATTGTCATTTAATAAGCAAAATATTTCAAAAATCACATTGTTTAAACCCAATATTTCACACTGTATTTTAAACCTGTGATAAAAATTTTGGAAATATCCTCTGTATCACAAACATATATATTTACACGTATGAAGAAACATGAGAAACTACATCACCTCCCAGAATTAAAAATAAGCACTTCACTGAGGTTGATAGGCTTAACAGATGTATTTATATCTGAAGATTAATTACTACTTGTTCCACAACTGTATCTTTACAGAGTTAAAACATTATGCTGCCAGTAAAGTTGCTATCCCAAATTAACAGTAGTAACAAAGCAAAAAGGGAACAAAGATGACATAGTTTGCTTTTTCTCACATTTATTGTGCCAGTATAAAACTTTTCAGCCTTGTTCAAAGCTCTAGGGATTTAAAAGGAATGCTTTAGCTACTTCGAAGTTCAGGGAAGAGCCAGGTAAGGTCTAAACATGGGTCTTCCATTGTGTTACACTCACAGTAAGCCTCTTTCCTACAGTATGTCAAACTGTTGTCCCACCCAGTGATGCTCACAGGGCTGCAGGAAAAGAGGGTCTCCTGTTGTCCTTGCACAGTAACAAAACTGGCAAACACAGTCCAGCCAACTTCTAGATGTTATCCAATTGTATCTTAATCTCTCACTTGAACTCAGAAACAATCTTCTTAGATTGAACCTTGGTGGCAAAGACATTTTCCTATTCTTTTGACTCATTTATGTAAAAAGTGGCCAGAATAAAAGTATTCTGAATTAAAAGAAGAAAAGGAAGGATGGAAGGACAGAAGGAAGGAAGGAAGCAGAAAAAAAGATTATGTATTTTTAGAAAGATGCAAGCTAACCTTTTTACATTTCAGTTAACCCACTGCTTTTCAGTTCATTTTGTTCTATCCATCATAGAAAATTAGCCCTGTACTATTTTAAGCTATTTATTAAAGATAAAAATACCTATTACACATTAGGAAATTAGGAAACTAGATTTTAGTAAATACGAACCTCTTCCTAAATCTGAATAAAGTAGTAGCTCTTCTTTCTGTAGTACAATTGCTTGATTTCATTACATTATTGGCTAAAATCAAACTTAGGTTTTGTTCCAAGATCCATTTCCATGACTGCCTTCATATAATTGGTGTTTCAAACTGCACTTCTGTGACCACTTAAGCGGAGATGAAGATCAACTGCTTCTGACACTGATGTTATTGATGTAGCTAGCAGAGTGCAGCAGCTGAGCTACAGCTCTTCTTCAGTTCCTAAATTCAAACCTTTTAAATAAATGCAATTGTTACACAGAAGAAAAGCTTTGAATTTTCATTAATTTTTGTTTTGCAATGTCCTAGCTATTCACTGGTAATAAAAAAATATGTATATTATTAATAAACATCAATATTTTCTCAATCGCTATTAAATGCATCTGGAACAACAAGCGTTAAATTTTAAGCATCTAATGTCATACTGCATTCAAACTTTGTCCTTGTTACTGTATTAGCAGTCAAACAACTTGCCAACTAGTGTTAGACCACCAGAGGGAGTCAAAAACTACACGTAATTTCTGAAAGTTTCTAAACCAGGAGGCTACAGTTTGAAACATTAATGGAGAATGCTGTATGTTGTGAGTACTACAACAGATGTGTAAGAAAAAATAAATAAATCAGAGGACTCTGACCTGCTCCTTCTGAGATTCTCCAGAAATCAAAAATTTCCCTCTTCATGTACTCCACTATGTCATAGCTCCTTTCTATGAGAAGTTCAACTAAATCTTACCAGGGAAGAAAAATTAGGACTGATGCATAGTTTATTTAATATACAGTAATAGATAATAACATGATCAAAGAAATCTCTGAAGGGTCTAGCATTTGCCTGAAACCACTGAATGGATAATTTCCAGTCCGGTTCACTGCCCTGGACATCATTCTACCTATCAGCAGAGAACAGGTAGGAAAAGAATGTCTGTGCCTTTTTAGGCTGATTGATAAAAACAAAATAGAAAGCAATAATGTTACTGTGACTACAGTCGGTTAGGGAGATATATGAACTATGCATTCTGTGGGCTTTAACTTCCTATCTTCAGATCACAAAGATGATTAATGAGTGAAGTTTCTAGGAAATAACTGCCAGCTGTCAACCTTTCAGCGTTCCTGCTGGGTCCAAGTTCAGGTTCTTAAAATACTTGAGGTTTCACATCTGTAGGTCAAAGCAGATCTCTCCTGCATGCTTCTGACCTAACTCTCCTTCAAAGTGTGGAAGTCAAATCAGCCAGCCAGATCTGACACCTGTTGTCCAGCGTATGGTTAGATCCAAGTCTGAAGCTGCCATTTGAATCCATACTTCTTGGTTTGTACTCATTCTAAGATAAAAGATTATTTTTTTACTTTTAAAAATGTTCTTTTTATACTTCTAAAAATATTCATTCCATTTGACAAATATATCACTTGTCTGAAGAGTAATATTCATTGACCAGTGTATTTTAAGCTAGAAAGACTAGAGAAATTGAACAGACAAACATAAAAGGAAAGCTCATAAAAGGAATAGAACTGAGTACACAATATGGGGAGTGAAAAACATTTTTTTTTTTAATTAAAAACAAAACCTGCATAACATACTTAACCCAAATGTACCCTGGAAGAATGGGTGTTTTTTTTTTTTTTTAAAGTATTCTGATAGCATGACACCATAGGCATATTAACACATTTTTCTCAAAAAAAGCAAGCTCCTGGCAGTGCTGGAGATTGGTAATAGCTCGCAGTGATCCCAACACTATCAGTCTGTCTCAGAAACATGTTCAGATACTGCTCCCTCCTGCCATAAAAGTTGTGCATAATGTAACAGCCAATAAACATCCTGGGTTATTACCTACAAAACTGCTTTCATCCAAGTACCATCTGTATAAAATTCAGATGCTCAGCTTAATTTTTAACTCTTCTCTGTGAGAAGAGTTCCCAGCATGACTTCAAGAGCCAGAGGAACAATGGACATGCAGATCACCAGCTATCAAAGGGGAATATCCATGCTGCTACTCTACACTGTGCACAATTCTGGCAAGAATCTCTCCTAAGGGAAACTGAGGTTGAATTGTTCATAATGACATGAGGTACTTCTCTGTATTGCTTTGCACTAAGTTTGAAACCATCACAGTGGTTAACCACACAATTTAGGACAACAACAAAATGTCTTCCTATTTCTGAACACCATGACCTGGAGAAGAAAATGGGGTAACTGACGATCAAAACCTTTATTACAGTTATCATTCCAACACAGATGAAGAACTTGATCTATCAAAAGCTGCTGTTCATTCCCTGGTGCTTAGCAAGACTTACAAATAAAGGCAAGTACCTCCAAGACAGAAGCTCCACCAACAGATTTTTGTAAACCAGTGGCTCTGACAGGAATGGCCAACAACAGGCTGGGCTTACCATCCGCCGGATAAGCACGGTTAGGCTTTAACAGCTCTAGACACATGAACATCCAGCTGGCATCTGGATCTGCAAATCTCTGATGAGTTCTAAGCAGTCTTCCAGAAAATAGCTTGCTTGTATTTCTTCCACCACTGCATTCAGAGAATGATCCTCTCTTCTAGTTCTTTTCCACATCCAAAATTAGAACACTATCCTCATTCATTTTCTGAACATCCTGATACTGGGTAAAATAAATCATTACAGTTATTCAGCTTGCCTTTTGGTAAACTTCTGCCATAATGTTTTGCACTTTGTTGACATGACTAAGAATTTTAGAGATGAGCATACTTGCAAGAAATAAATCCTTACTATAAGCTGTTGATAATTAGCATATAATGAGTTAAGGAAATCAACATTGGACATATACATACTGCCAGTTTTACGATTTCAAAATGGCACCAATTCCCCTCCAAAAAAAAAGTTGGCAGGTGAGTATTTTTTTCTTGAAGAATTTAAGTTAGTAGAATCTTGGGTACCTTCTTCAAAAGCAATGCTTTGCAACCAGAATGTCCTGTAAATTACAGTGAGGCAAAGAGCTCAGTATTCCCTTCTTCCATTTCTTTACCTCTTCCCCCTCCCTGCCCACACTGAAACAAGAAATAGCATGCCCTGTTCCACTTACTGCAGATTAACATAGCCTGCTCCTTTATAACCAGCTGTCAGAATTCCTCAACGATGTATTTCTTGCCTTTACAGCTTCAGAGATAAAGGTAGAAATTATGGAGGATCTCTTCTACTGGGGCTCTAGCAAAAGTTTTTTTTTCTGACAGGCAATAAAAGAACCTTGCAGCTTTCCTTCTCTACAGGTAAAAGGTAAGTACAATAAGGCTATTTGGAAGCAACAAAATTTGCTGCAGCAGCACCTCAATGATAAGACTGCCGAGGTTGAAAGCCAATGCCAGGCTTTTATTTGTTTTTGAAATACAGATGTAAGTTAAGATTAAAGGCCTGATTCTTCTTACTTTGTAGTTAGCTTGAAACAGATCTCAAGTTTTCCTCTCAGTCTGACAGTCTTTAAAGTTGAACCAAGTGACCTGCCATGGCTGCATACAGATAGACTGACATGGCAATATATATTAAATAGAACAGTATTAACACTTGAACTTTAAAGCAGCAGGGATATAGCACCTTGAGCTCTGATTTACACAATCACTGTACAATGAACTTATCACCAGACAGTAGAATCCTGTTCCCTCAAGTATGCACAGCTTAAATAGAGTAACTATTATGTACAGCTGAGCTATATATTTAAAGGATGAGAAATCATTAAGGAGATATCTGAGAAAAGCTTTGAGGTACTCACTGCTTCTGTGAATTAATTTAGTTTCTCTTCCCCACTATATATTGATTTTAAAGGAAAAAAGGATAACTACTGTTATGAATATGTTCCTTCAGACAATGCAATGGTACTCCAATCTCCTAGTCACCTGTCAACATAATTTGGAGCAAACTTTTCTTACTGTCCCTTCTTCACATCAGTCTTTAAATACAACTGTTTTTTCCTCCTTTCTTCTCACTTTGCTGTAATTCCAAAAACTAGTTTACACTGGAAAGCTATTTTATCATAGCTGAATGTGTCACACATAAAATCACACCCATAACTGACATAAAATGTGCTAGGGTAGATGTAGTTATGGTGAGCAAGTATCAGTAACATACATATATATATATATATGTGTGATATATATATGTAAAACTAAACTAGCTGAAGATAGTGATTACCTTTCCCAGCAGACTGCTTTTGGTTGTTCACAAGGCCTTATCCCAAATCCTTAGATTTTCTCTTCCTTATGGAAATAAGCCTTCAGTCACAATCATACTAAGAGAACTATGCATTTAAAAAGAAAAAAATAAAATAAAGAAGAAAATCAGATGAACATAAATGAGATGCCAATTTTAAGATTTGCTGAAGCTCAATTTGTTGACAGGAGTAAAATTATGTTTGTATTAAGAAAAATGCAGCAAGTTTGCAATCAGTTTGTAGTTTCATCTGTAATAGGTTTTTAAACAGCTCCTTAGCAATTAAAGAGCTCTGTTTTTTTCTGCTTTACTGCTGGCATTTCAAAAGAAGTTAGCAGACCTCTGCATGATTCTTTTTTAATACAGCCAGATTAGTGGCCAATTTTAAAAAGTGATTTTATGTGTGAATATTATGGATTCCTTTCTACCTCTGAATAAAGTAGTAGTTTTCAAAAATCATAGTATTATAGTATATTAGGTTTTGCAGTGTTTCATTGCTTCTACTTTGAAATCAATTAATCCCTTTTATTCTCAGTGCTAAGCAAAATGCCTCAACTAAGATGATAGAATGCTTTTATTTCTCCCTGCCTCCACTGGCTGAGTGGCGGTATCAACACCAGAACCAAGAAAAGAGTAGAGCAGGTGGCCAAAAGAAAGGATCAGAAATGGCCCTGTGAGTCAAAGGAAACTGTCAGACCAGCCCGTACCATCTCATCTCACTTACCATTGGTTCTCAGGTAGCTAGAAACTTCCCTTTCCACTACACAGAACGTAAAGGCCATCAAAAAAAATGTGGGTTTTATTTAAATTTACATTACTTTAGGTGTCTTACATTTCTCTGCTCTTGTTGCTTCCAGGCACAACAAACGAGACTGCTCCAGCTGGTTTATGTAATTAAGAGCATCACTTCTTTTTTTTTCCCACTACTGGAATCATCCTGATTCCTAAATCTTTTTCTACATAGGTGTTCTGAACTCCCAGTATCTACTGAACAAGTGATATGTAAAAATGAGAGATGGCAGACAAGAGCTAGCCAACAGCTCTGTATTTGTTATTTTTTATAGAATCCAGTGCCCTGTGGGTCAAAGGAGCAACCTAAGAAGTGTTTCTCACAGGTAGACAAAGACCAAGGCACTTATATCTCTCTATAGCAGAAGCAGCCACGCTACTTGCTGTTCTCTCAATCCAGAATATTTGGTCAAATATCGCAACTGAGGGAAGGGAAAGCAATGTACTGCAATGTAAAAAACAGTGCTGAGAAAGACTGTTGTATATGGGGAAAAAGAATGAAGACAACCAATTCCGAAAAAATGCCTGGAATGATACCTGACGAATAACAAAAAATTCTACCTGAAGATCAAAATATATGTAGACACACGTGTGTAGACACATGCACACACTCACAGACCTGCAGTTGCAAAATGTATATTTCAAAAAGTATTACAAAGAAATAGCTTTACCAACATATCTAGTACTTTTAAGATTGGATTAATATAAATAACCATAGTAATTATTTAAATCTTTACTGATAAGAAATTTCATCTTTCAAAGAAATCTGCTTACAATATTGCTGACTGCATTACAAATGACAGTAGTACAGAGATATCATTACTAGACATTAAAGTTGTTAGACTCATAGCAGCACTGTAAATGAAACTTAATTTGAGTATAAACAAATTACATAAATGCCTCTTTATCAGGGCAATATAAAGTATTTATAGTACTAATGAAGATTAGCTTATACATTTCAGATTTGAAATAATGGTGTGAGTATGAAAATTTGGTCCATGTCTTTTTTTATACCTAGAGTGCCAGGCTGGGCAACAGATTAAGCTGAGACAGAACATCTTTCTGCCAAGAGCAACTAACCTCCTGCATCTGAAGAAAAAGTGAACCCACTCTTGAGCTGTCTAGATTGCAAATCCAGTTTTATCAATGTAAACGGCAATCTGAAGCTGTTCGTGTAAAGATGCCTATATCTATAGATTCAAGCAGCTTAGTGTCCAACATACCTCCTCAAGAGGTCTGTTACCTGGAGGCAGTAGGAAGTCAGAGGTGATAATATTTCAGCTATCCCAGGCAACTGGTTCAAATCAAATGCAAGTCAACACCTAAATGTACTTACCCAGGCCAGAAAGAATTATCCTGTTTTTAAATTTTTATTTAATAACTACTCTTAGAGCACAAAGAGGAAACAAATATTCTTGAGTAAAAGTTGTGTTTGATGCAAGTGATTTTAGCCTCACAATAGTCTCTCAAAATGTGTGTGGAAAAAAAAAAAAACTGACAACACAGCCATCATCTCCAGCATTTAGTATCTTGTATGAACATTCCTTTTTCTTGTTTCATCAGTTTGTCAGGCATCAGCTTAGACTTCCCAAGAGGGAAACAAATGTATCATGTATTATGCTTAAAAAGTTATTTCAGATGGGTCACAATATTCCACAACTATTTGGTAGCCGAAAGTTTCTTACACTTGAATGAAATCAAACCCCCAAATTGCTTTTTGTTGTCCTCACTATGAAGACAATAAATTCCAAGAACTCCTCAAAGTGCAAACGTTACAAACAACCTTCTCTTCCCCCCCAAGTTTACTTATACTGTCTGCATAACAAGTATTGTGAATTGGTTTTTGTATTTACAGCAAGTTTATTGGGGAGAGGGAAAGTATTCTTTTACAAATGAGCCATGTTCACTATTGAGATCACTTCCAAAGAGAGCATTCAGAAAGCAAACCTGAATATATTACACTGACAATTATTTTTCAATATTTTAACATCGGCCACTTAAAATTGGTTGTGTTATTAGCACATATACTGATCTTTAAATATACTACTTCTACATAAACAGTGCAAATCTCAATATTCACATCAACCTGAAATTAATGCTGCAATTACTGTTGACATTCACATCAAGAAAGTAGTAAACTATTTCACATGAGCAACTCCAAAACCTCAGAATGCCATTATTAATATTAAAGAAACACAGAACAAACATGTTGGGCTTCAAAGCCTTGTTTTGATACACACAATCCCTGTAAACATGGATGTATTGTATTTGTCAATACTGATATCTGATGTAATTCTATAAATAAAACCACTGATACAAACAATTCCTATAACCTTTTTTGCATAGGGTTTGGATTAAGTTTACTTTAAGGTAGAACAAGCTGTTAACAAAATCCCCATGTCAATTAGTCTTCCATCACACCAATTTAGGCATCTGATTAACTTTACACAAGGACTCTCTCTGACTTCAGTGGAAACTTACACGTGTAAGCATTTGCAAAACTGGAGTCTTCTTTAGCACTTAAGTTATCTCTAGTCATTGAGAATACGAGCAATAAAAGAGCTCTTCATAAATTTATAAAATATGTTGATTTAAAAGTTTATGCTGATGTTTCTGTAAGTCACATTTATGATTCCAAACAGTTATGTACATACTATACTATCACAGTAGGAAATACTTCACTGTAGAACACCACAGTGAACAAGTTGTGAAGCACAGTGTTCAATATAATTTCCCTTTAGTATTCCCAGTGCATAAGTTGTTAACATCTACACTACACAAGGTGCCCAGGTCTATTATTTGTTATATACAATGTAAAAGCAAGATAGAAAGAGCTTTGCAGTTTAAAGTAAGGAATGAAAACAGCAAATAATATACAGGGATTCACTCCTGCAAAGTACAGAATTCTCCTTCACAATGACCACAACCACCAAATAAGGCGGATTTCAGGTCATTCAACCCAGTAAAACAGTGCTCAGCACCTTGTAGGAAGAAAAATCTGAGTGCACTTTATTATAAAACATCTTGTTTTGATGTTATAAAGTGCAAAAAAGAAAACGTATATTCTAATATTTTACAGTCACTATTAAACTGCCATATTTGCACAATGCAAAAATTCAAATAACTTGGTATATATTTGTATGGACCCTATAACAAATGTTGAAACTGGAGTTTTTGCATCTTTAAAAAAATCTCAGTATTTTAAAGTTATTGTGTAAATATAAAAAGAAAATATAAATTATAGTTAATTCTTGAAATAGATATTTTAACATGTGACCATTTTCCAAACATTCAATATGAAATTTCACTTTCTATCATTACATTTTAGAATCTGTAAAACATTTTAAAAGTTAATAACTTCAAAAAGTAGAAATAAAAATTACTGTATCACAGTACTAGACACCTCACCTTATCAGACATCTTTTACCCTAGATGTTTTTTTAAAAAATTAAATAAATAAAAAAAAAATAAGACTTATATTCTCGGTCATTTAAAACAAGATATATGGAGTAACTTTTTAAAACAATAAAAGAGTTGCATAACACTTCATTTTGTTATTAAAATTCAAATAAATGGGATAGAATATAATCACAAATTTAAGAGGCTTTAAAGTACTATACTGCTTTGGTGCATTGTACCAATGATTCCTTACGTGCAGGAAGAATCAAATGCTACGACATTCTCCACACAGTTGGGCAAAAGCAGAAGATTCAAGAGTTCTACATGTTTTACAGACCTTTCCTTTCTTTTAACAGTGGGGAAGAAACTGGGACAAAGATTCTGACACTGAGAAACAGTTTTCCTCCAAGCTGTACCAAGAGCAGCGTAGCTCCTTACCATGAGCTTGACTGCACACTAGTAATTTATCCCTAAGAGAATACAATGTTGGTTGTATAACAGCATTATACTATATCCAGTGATACCAAACTTAATGCTAAAAAGAAATGTATTGAAATACAAAGCTAAAAAGGTATGATTGAAATACATTTTCCAAGCGACAGACATAGTTCTGTAGCCTGTAAGCCACAGGGAGGAAGGGTGGGAAAAGACAATAAAGGTACTACGAAGTTTATAACTGTGTAAATCTTCAAGACAAGATATTCTCTGCTTTTCAGTCAGAGAACTGGAAGATGGTTTCTGGGTTATTGCTGTCTGTAGGGTTTGTTGGCTGCAGTGTCTTTGTAGGTGTAGTTTTACCATGAGAATGAGAGGAAGAAGAATGTGAACTTTCACTGGAGCTGCTACGTGTCTCTGTGCTTGTACTTGTTTTTTTCATTTTCCTTCTCTTTGCAAGAGGTGCCTTGTCAACATTCTGGAGACAAAATCCTTCCCTTTTGTACTTGTTAAAGGCCTGTTTAAAAATAAAAGGTAATTCTAAGCTTTTTAAGAGGTTTAAGACATTTTATGGCTCATAGTTTATTATGAATGCTCTATGGTAAGTTATAAGATACAATGTAATTTCTTGACAGATTCCTACTAATTATTATTTTAGCTATAACAATAATTTTGCTGGCCTTTACATGTATTTAAGAGCCAATTTGTCATTATCTGTATTTGAGTAATATATAACATTATTAACTGGCATGTTCCCCTCCTTGTTCTTCTAAATTTAGAAGTATTTTTAAGACTTAAACTACATTAAGACTGCATTTTCAGAAACTACACTTATTTTAAATACACTTTTTTCCTTCAGCCCAAATTATTTTGCATTATCGGGACTTCTCAGAGAAACTATTCTTTTCTTTTTCTCTTCTTGTATTTCAGCAAATCTGCTCAATTTCAGGTTATTTTCTGTAGACGGAATTATGAGAATCAATACTGTTTGTATAATACAGTTGTAATTCAAACTTTTTTAGTAAATATATATTGGTAGATAAGCAAGTCCATTAAAAAGGTATCTATGATATTAAAAACATGAAATAGATATATTCAAAAAATATGACCTGGACTTTGTAACCACAAGGACAAAAATTCCAACAGTGACTTAAGTTAAATAGAAAGTTTCTTCTCTTTTATACAAAAGCTGGAAGACCTTTTAATATATTTCTCTAAGAAACAGAATATTTATATGCATATTTTATGAACAGCTGTCTCTCAATCCCCAAAACCTCATTAGTATAAATGTCTTCAAGAAATTTATTCTTGCCTCATCATTCATGTTTTCACCGTACTCACTCATAAATGCTAGGTATGGAGAAGAAAACTGTAGTTATAAGCAATCACTGAATTATAAGTATAAATATATATATATTTTAATTAAGAAAAAAAAAACACCAAAAACACATTACAAAATTTAGCATGACATAAGATTTCTCAGAACTTACATGAAAAGTGGCTTTGACGTACGTATGCACCGCAGCCCCTGAAGAGCCTAAGTTATCAGGAGTCATTAGAGGGTTGGATGACAGCTGGCTGCCATCCTGAAGCCATTCATTGTATCTCAGGCTGGACATTTTAATTCTTTTGTTTGGATCCACTGTCAGAAGTCCTAACAGAAATACATTACATTCTCTTCATTTGCGAGCTATTTATCCTCTTTTAACAGATAATGTATTGCTTTGATAACGAAGACATGACAATATTTATCCTAGATATGCCAATATTTATCCTAGATAAAGTTCACACAATGTTAAACCATCATCCATTCCAGAAGAATCATTAAATGCAAGAAATCACTATCAGATTGGTAACTCACATCTCTTTTCAAGTGAACTCAAAACTACAAAAGGATTTATTCACTCAGAACCTGTCTAGGATGAAATTCAAGACAGTAATCCTCAGAATCTCTGCATGAACCACTGAAGTCTTAATCTGGGGATGCCTACATTTTTGGCAGAAAAATTCCTTCCAAGCCTGCTTCTACACAAACTCAGAACTTCATCTTAGTAGAATTAAGAACGGTGTCTACCTCATGTCTAAAACCTAATTAGATGTCCAAAATGCTTCAGGGGAACGCAAAGAATAGCAAATGCAAACAAAGCAGCTCAGCAATACAGTACACTCATATAAAAACATAGTCCAAGGAAAAGATGATAGTAATATATTCATTTTCTGAAAAAGCTCAGCTTTTAAAACATGCATCTCATCAACACAGTATTTGACAAAACCGAAAGTAACAGAAAAGAACATTTCTGCTTTAAACATGTTTTAGAAGTGACTTCATTTTTTTAAAGCTCTTCAGTTACTTCCAGCCCCAAGAAATGCAAATGCTAACCTTCTATCAGCATCTCACTACATTAGAAGCTCTCTGCTAAGTGCGCATGCAATTCTGAATCCCATTCTGATGTGTCCAACTTTGCCCATAACTTGTATTAGGGGTAAGTACATAGCTGAAGCTGTGGATACTACTCTGTCAGGTTAGGCACAGCATCCAGATACTGTATAGCTCTCCATATGTTATCTTTGGAGCTAGAAACAGAAGACGCATGAAATATTTGTGAATGCATACCTTGAATTAACTCTTTGGCCTCTTCAGAAACATTTTTCCAGGCTTCTCCTTCAAAGGAAAATTCTCCCTTTTTTATTTTCTTCATAATTTCCAATGCACTAGTGCATGTTAAACTTTTGTCTTGAGACTGAAATGGTACCTGTCCTGATAGCATTGTATACTGTCATGAGAACAAAATAATATTAACAAACACCATATATTTATTGACAACCCTAAATATGCAGTTGCTGTTGTCTGTACAGCATCACTAGCACTATACAATAAAACTTTGACTAGCACATCTTCAAGGCTATAAAAATTTTAAAACAAGCAAGACTTTCTCTGAAGCCCTTGTCAGAAAAAGCATTCATAAGTTTCAGGAACTATAATCAAAACATGATGGTATTTCTACCCAGCTTACTTTTACCGAAAATAATTTTCTGTAAATCAGAATGGAGGCTGATTCCTTCTCTGAACTGAAACTCTCATAAGGTGATATGGATGCCTGCAAATCTTCCTAACAAGAATATTTCTTTTCAAGAACCAGACTGTATCAAGTATTTTTTCCACTTCATCTCACTTGAATGCATCATCTATCCAATTCAATTCTGAAACTATCAAGTCTTTGCATTTTAATAAAAAGTAAACACATACAATAAAGTTATAATTTTAAAAACTCAATCACCCACCAGAATGACCCCCAAACTCCATAGGTCACAGGATTCATCATAACCGTTGTGATTCAAGAGCTCTGGGGCAGCATAATGTAGAGTAAAACATGGAGTCTTCAGAGGCTGATTATCAGGTGGTTTTAAACGAGCAAAGCCAAAATCAATTATTTTTATTTCTGAATTATCAGTTTCATCTGTAAACAATAAATTCTGAAAAGCAAATACAAAATCAATACTAGCACTGGTTAGAAAATTGTTCAGAACACAAGAGATATTTCTTTTCTACATTTATTACTAAAGAAAAATTCTCATTATGTAAAGGATGCACTGGGAAACACTGGAAAAATGGAAAAGTACATATAACGGTACGCTATGATATAAGAAAATGCAATGTGTAGATTTGCCTGCTGTATATGTGGAAGTCAGAATAGTTTAATGAAAATGAGTATTTAGCGGAGACCGGGTCCAGAGGAGGGCCACAAGGATGATCAAGGGGCTGGAGCAGCTCTCCTGTGAAGACAGGCTGAAAGAGCTGGGGCTGTTCAGCCTACAGAAGAGAAGGCTCTGGGGTGACCTCATTGCAGCCTTTCAGTACTTAAAGGGGTCTTATAAAAAGGATGAAGAAGGACTCTTTATTGGGGTAGAAAACAATAGGACAAGGGGGAATGGTTTTAAACTAAAAGAGGGGAGATTTAGATTAGAGGTTAGAAGGAAGTTTTTCACTCAGAGGGTAGTGAGGCACTGGAACAGGTTGCCCAGAGAGGTTGTGGATGCCCCATCCCTGGAGGTGTTCAAGGCTATGTTAGATGAGGCCCTGAGCAACCTGACCTAGTGGGTAGCGTCCCTGCCTATGGCAGGGGGGTTGGAACTAGATGATCCTTGAGGTCCCTTCCAACCCACGTGATTCTATGATTCTATGAAAAAAGCAAAGACGACAACATAAACAGTCACGAATTATCAAAGACAAAAGCTTGAAATGAAGAATTGCCTTTTCCAAAGAAAAGAAAATTTCCTTAAGCTTCCACTTCCTTCTGGCATATTGCAGATGACAGCTTTCTTGTATGTGGAATTCTTGTTGCATGCCTTGTCTTGTGACTGAATAGTCTTTGGTCCTCAAGTATTAACAGTCTGAAGCCATATTGCTATGAGAGCACAGTAATCCAAAATAATAATTCAAAAGCAAAGGACAGAGGACTAGAAAGTGCACCAATTGCACAGTTGTTGTACCACCAGCTGTCTGGCATGGACCTCAAAGGCAACGGAGATATGCTTTCTGTGAGACTTGGGATCAATGACATTTAAGCACGGAAGGCCACAGAGCAGAGCAACCTCAAACCAACAGTCTACTGCTCACACCAAGGTAATGAAACTTCAGTACAGCTGGTCCTGAGAATTTCAGCCTAACAGATGGAATGCGGCATCTTAGACTTGAAGACAAGTTGTTGTCAGTTCAGAAGAAGATTTAAGGCAAACTATTTTTTTTATCTGTGTATATTTCTCAAGAAAGATACAAGAGTGAAGCTAAGTCTTAGGAAAACTGGCTGAGGCCAAGATGAATTATTACTGATTTCTACCTCCCCTTGAACTTTTGAGAGAGGAGAGCAAAAATTTGCTGTTACCTCCACTGTTTGCTCTATGCAATGCTAGGAAAAGTCTCAGTACTAGAAATCCTACTGCCCTATGTCATTCTGTAACACAAAAGGTGAATGACTGAACAGAAAATAATTAATTTCAAATTCACTAAGAAAGGGAAAATAAAAAAGATTGCTAGACTGCAAACAGATCAATAAGGAGAACCTGAGAGCGTTCATTATGTATAAAAGATGATAGTTGCAAAACAGTATTTTTGCATTCTGTACTGTTGTTATATAGCTTAATTCACGATCAGAAAAGTCAATTTTCCATACTAAAATGTTGTGCAAAAAGGTATCTGAAGGAAGGCAGCAAAAATAAAGACAACGAGGATAGGTGATTAATACAATCATCTTTTTTTCTATGATGATGGTATATAGCCAATAAGCAGATAAAGAATTTCAGTAACATTGGTTTAAAAAGACTTCCGTTCTTGAGCTGAAAATGAAATTGGTTATGTACAGAAAGAAAGATACGGTCCAAATGTCCTAATTTGGTTTCAGACTGCTTTGTTGATTAGGTAAATACAGTGTTTCCCACAGTCAAAACTATAGTCCACATATATTTTAAGGATATATAAACATTAGTTCTGTCTTGGTGTATTTTTTCCAATATCTTTAAAGCCTAATTCACAGACCAATGATCACTTCACAGAAACAATCCCCAAAGCCTCTACTGAGAGGCTCCAAATGGTCACATATGCTACATGAATTCTTTTTTTTTTGTGACTTCTCTAATTTTTTTTTTCCTAGTACTTTTCAACAACAGGAGCAACAGAATTTTCTATATATCTTTTAACAGAAAGGTGCACTAACCAATTCTGTATTGGGAAGCCTGCATATCCCATACTAAGTTCATGTCTGAACCTAAAATAGTAACTTTCAAAACAACAAGCAGGAAGGAGACAGGCTGGTTGAGTCCAACTTTGTGGAGGCAATGCATTCTGCAAGTTCTTTGCTAACCCTTCATTAGTTGGACTTCCCAGGCTTCTGTTCGTGAACATGATGTAGAACTGAAGACTGCCTAATTTATGACACAGCTGAAACCCTGCTTTACAGAATCTGGCCTTTATATTCAAGCTGGCAATACCAGTAAAATTAGAAGAAGAGAGAAAGGATTTCTATTTTTTGTCCTTTCAGCAATGACTTGTTTCAAAAACTGTTTTGTTTCCTTGATGATGTGGGTAAAGAAACTTTTTCTAAGAGTCACATTTTCAACTGACACAACAGAATTTCACAATAGCCCTTCTTCATTTCATTGCTTACTTAGTATACAGACAGGCTCCAGTACAGAGATGCTTTCAAGCACACAGGTTGTGGACTGATTTTCAAAAAGCACTCTAATACCAACACCTAGAAGCCTTCTTTGCCTGTTGAATTCAAATTACTGTTAAAGAGGTATGTTTGTAATAGACCAGAAAGTATGTTACAAAAGGATGAAATGTCAGTAGGAATGGGTGGATCGTTTTAAACTCCAGATAGAAAAGGAGTAGCTATTTCCTGAGGTATGACAACTGCAATCATCAATACAATATAACATCCTTACTGGATGAACTAACATGAATCTACACCATTCCTGGACTAAAGAAACCTAACACCTATCCAAGCCCATTCTTGGCAATGAAAAACAGTAGAAGGAGCAAACATTGGCTCCAGGAAGCAGAACAAAGCCAGTGGTCAACCATACTACAGTAAACTGAATTGTCTGGAAGGCAAGATGCTGTTGCACAATAAAAATACTATGCTCAGAACTAGTAATTATTCAAAAATAAATATTAAATAATAAAATTGTTTCTTTTGAGAAACTACTTAACTCACTGAACTCAAATCACACATCTCCATTAGTCGGCTGTGTTAGTTTGTGGTTCATGTTGTGCTTAACTGTGAGGATAAGATGGGACAAGGGTGTTGCAGGTGCCTCCAAAAGAAGTCCCACCAAGAGAATTAAGATGAAACAGAAGGTGGAAATGTACAGACAAAGTAATCAAGCAGCCTAGCTCTGCTTGTGAACTGCCTCATAAGTAAGTATGTACTTAGTACCAGTAAAAACTGTCCTGAAGTAGACAAAGAATGTTTTCGAACATGTTACAGTGTAAACTGTTTACAAAATTAGAAATGCTTTGTAAGTTATTTTTACCTGCGAACAGAAAAATACCTACCGAATTTGCTAAGTAAAAGCAATAACATTTTATAAAAAATAAAAAACAAAACTAGAAAAATGTATAACTTAAAGTTGAAACGTATAAGAAAGTCACTATACCTCTGGTTTCAGATCTCTATGGACTACTCCTACATCGTGCATATGGCTCACTGCTGAAACAAGCCTGCGCATAATATGACTGGCTTCTGTCTCACTGAAATGCTTTTTCTTCTGAATACGTTCAAGCAATTCTCCTCCCTTCAGCAGTTCCATTACTAGAAAAGTGTGAAGCTAGAACAATAAAGAAAAATATGGGATGTTAGAAATTTACACATTAGAACACATCAATTGCAATTAAAATGTCTTGCTATTAAACAAATAGCAGACTTCTCAGAAGGCTTTATAAGGACTGGAAAGTGAAGTTAGCATTCTCAAAAGGCAATGGGTGTAGGCATGTGATGGCTACTAGCATTTCCTTCCCCCGAATGACAGTAACAAATTTAATATTTGCAAGCCAAGGAAAAAAGTTCTGGGAAGAGGTCAAGAAATGATTTCAAAGAAGTATTCAGGAACAGAAGGTGCACTGTATTTACATATTAAAGAACAGAAGGATAGTTGTGTATACAGAAAGTGGCAAGACTACTAATGCAGAATTTGATGAGACTGATATTAAAGCAAGTTAAAAATTGGAACTTTTTCAGACATCAACTGCAGAAATAACAAAACTAAAGAATTTTGATCAGTTCTGGACTTCAGAATATTGTGCACCTGAGTAATCAGTATGATAACATCTGGTAGCTACCACGAGCAAATAAAAATACATTGGTTTGGCTGGTTGAGAGTAGCCTATTAAGTTTCAGAGCAACCTGAACTTTTTCTCTGTTTTTAACATATTACTGAGTACAGTCGTTTTACCCAAACACACGTGAAAAAGCTTCCTTGTCCTACATATGTGTACTTGCACTATACTACTAAATAAATGCAAAAAAAAAACCATAAAAATAAAAAAAAATAAAAAATAAAAAATAAGACTTCCTTGTCATTAAAGATTATACTGCAGATTTTTCATACTCAGCTCATATTAGAAGTGTTCCACTTTAGCACTTTGCTGGACTGTGTGTAAACAGCATGACAGGGATGGACTGGGATATGTGAGGAGGTAGGAGAACCCATGGTTGGTTACAAAATCATAGACTAGAATCACAGAACAGTTCAAGTTGGAAGGGCCCTCTGCAGAACATCTGTCCCAAACTTCTAGCTCAGACCAGGGCCAACCTCCAAGTTTATTATATGGTATGGAACTTGCATTATACTAAGGAAAATGACAACTAAGGTCTCTAAAACTAAATAAAACTTAAACTGATCTCAATGTATATTCAAATAGAGGCTCTACATTCGCATCTGGTAACTCAGCAAGCTATCTGGTTATCTCCATTCAAAGTTATTTACATGCAAGAAAAAAATGCTGCATATGTAATCGCTCTATGTAAGATTTCCAAATTACTTCACGAATATTATTTTAAGATTCATGGCAACCTTGAGGGAAGGTGAGTAGGTATCTCAGTTTTATAGATATGGAAACGGGGCTATGAATATATCGTAGGCTGATTAACTATGTAGACCGATGACAGGACCAGAGACAGAATCCAGGACTAAATCTTTCAAATACATTTTTGATTTGCAAAAATAAATGCTGGTTACCTCGAATGCAGAACTTTTGCTTCATCTTTGGAATTAGACAAAAGCCTTAGTAAAAAGGCTGCCTACACAACAACAGTATGCTTAACTCCTAGAAGTACTTTGGAAATCACAAGGCAATGTGTTTGGCAAATACTGATTATAATTTCTTCAAAATACCTGGTCATGATAAACTTCATGTAACTTCACTACATTGGGGTGTCCTTCACAGAGTTTCAGAGCTGTTATTTCCCTCTGGGTGTTGGCTTCCATTCTGGAAAAATTGAGCAAACATTTTGTACCAATTTTACTGAGCAAATTGCACATTCAAAGTGTCACACCTATTTAATTGTTTGCAATCCAGATTTTTGAACATTACAACTGCTTGAACACAATTAAAACTATATTCAAAGTAAGCTAAGCAAAATTTTCCACACAATCCTGCAAGTTAGTACATAAGAAAAACCACACCCAAATCAGACAATGTTTTTGATGCAACTGTAACTTACTACAGCAAAAGCTGAAATGGTATTACAAAATAGTTTCTATCTAAAACAAACCCTTCCCTTAGTCCAGGGCAATTTGACTTCACCTCTGTTCCTACAAATATGTGTTAGCTCAGCTTTATCCTGAAGACTCAAATTACTGGCTCAATTCTTTCCATTCTTATAGAAGACAAACACTGCCACAGTTGTATGGAAACTACAAGCCCCTACTAGAAAAAAACAGTAACATCTATATAGGAACTGTGTTATACATATGAAACCCTAAACAAGTGATTGTAAAAATCTGAAATATAACAGATAAGAAGAGACTCGCTCCAGATCAAAATTCATCTCCATTCTTTTTTTAAGTACTTAAATATCTATAGCCAAAAAAATCAATGTGGTGAACATTATAAAAATTATGTGAATGGTGACTGAGGAGAACATTTTGTTTTCCTCTAAATACATATGTTGATTTAGTTTGGACCAATAATGCATGAACATTTCTGCCAAAACTCTCTCCTACTGAGTAAGCAAGGCTAGTCCTGTACTGATTTAGAGAATGGAATATCCTTATGGATAACACAGGTAGAATCTCTCTCACCACATGCTCTGCATTTCTGGTTGCATAAAAAGTGTTTTTCTAATTCGGACCAGAACTGTGATGAGAATTTTGTGCAAGAAAGTTCTGTTTTTCTGCAGACTTCATATAATCAACAAGTGAACTAAGCTGTTCCACCTGTACCTCTGTGGATTTTGTTATTTAAACTGAAAGTGATTTCAGGTCCTTAAGAAATTCAAAAACTGTCTCAGATAATCTTTTCCTCCTAAAAACTAGTAGGAGAAGGTGGACCTAGGAAACAGACAAAAAAGTCTCAATATTGTGAACATAAACCTTTGAAAATTGTGCCTGGACTTTTCTGTGTATTTCTCCTATATAAATAGTTACTACCTCAGATTTGTAGACAGACAATATTATGAAAAATCAATGGGAGAAATAGTAACTCAAGCAAGTTTACAGGACTCCATTGGGCTTCAGACAAACAGAAAAAGCTTCAAATTCATGGATGGAGGCAGGTCCAGCAGTACTAAAAAACACCACCACAAAGGAACTCTTCATCATAGCTTTCATCTAGAAAAGGTTTGCCTATGTGTAGGATTCAATTTTTTGATATCTTTAATGGGTAGGAGTAAAAGACTGCCTGACTTTGAAGCAAAGAAGTTACTAGAACCTAGTATACTTTTCCTATTAATAAAAGAATTATTATTGTGGTCCTCAGAGCGTTATTATTTACTGTTTAACAGTTTCTTATTCAAAGCTGGTTTGTGTCTAGCTATTCACAGTGTAGGTTTACTGCTACCTCTAAATACTACATAAACATGCTCTGAGTCACTCACAGCCTGCAGTCCTGAAAAAATCGTTATACACAGACCACTTCTTACCTTCATTTAGCCTGGTCCACCAAGATGAAGGAGAAAAAGCAAAAGAACCTGAGAGTAATGTCATTTCGGGATGTCATTCCTGAAAGCTTAGGTCTATGGGAAAAGTCAATACTAGTTTGCTCACTGTTACCCAGAAACAATAAATCCATTATTTAAGATGGATTTCTCCTTAAGATGAGATGCGAGTACTGATTAGCAGCTCTACATGCACCACAGAAAAAAAAAAATCTGAATGTAGGCACAAGGCAGAGATTCATATTAAAACACCCAATGTAGGTATCTACTGCATACTGCTTGTCTAAGGTCCCAATGTAATGAGTGAAATTCTGGTTAATGAAGTTACAGGGTGAACCAGCCCACTTTAAAAAATGCAGCTAGAATAGGATTCAGTTACCTAAGCATAGGAGAGCCTGGAAGACATCAGCCATGAAGACCTCTACATAAAGGCAGTAGTCACAAGACGGATGCGAATGGGAGGACTCACAGGACACCAACAGATGCTAAAATGGCACCAGATGCCTGTGTTTAAGTAACTGAATCCCACTGCTTGTGCCTGGTCATTTGACTCTCCCTGTAGGTTCTACTAATAGTTTTGATTATGTCACCATTAATCACAGAAGACCTTAGAAAACTGGCTCACACACACTTATCCCATTCAAAAAGCATGTGATCAAATGCTTAAGTCTGGTGGACAGTTACTTCTAGACTGTGAAAAAACAGAGGTACAGCCAAATGTCTTGGAGGAAGAGATAACTATGAACTACCAATCTGATAGCAGAACATTTACGCTTTTCCCTTCCCTTTTCTGCTAGCACTGTACAACATGCTAGGGTCATATTTAATAATGAATACTGAGCAAAATGAAGCTAAAAATCCATCCAACGCTCAAAGAATCCCTTGTCTTTATTTTTCTCTGGGCAGAAACTGCCAGAAGTATCTATTCTGGAAGAGTACCAGATGGTCCTCATGAGCAAAGTAAGACAGCTGCCTGCACTGTGGTGTTCTCTTCAGAACATCCCAGAAACAGATGTAATGTAAAACTCCACGGTCTAATTACATTTTACACACACATACATACACACACACACCACACACCTGCACAAATCAATTAGACTTGAAGCAAACCAAACTACAGATCTTTCTTTAAAAAATGGCCTATGCAATCAGCTGGGCTGCCTAGAAAAGGGAAGTAGCATAAACCTACATTCAGTTCACTTAGGTCTGCAGACAGGTGGAAGTTATACCTTACTCTGGGGCTTGGAGCAAAATTTGGAAAATTAGCGGTAGAATACAACTACAAACCAGAAAAGCCCTCTTCTTCTTGTGTCCTCCCCAATAAAAGTGACATTTTGTTTCAAAAGACTCTCAGAATCTTTTAAAGGTCATAAGCTTACTACTATATGTTTCTATAGATTCTTCAAAATGGAAATTTTAAGGTTATTTTTCCACCTTCAAAAATGTAGCGAGCATTATTCTAATCCATGGCTGACAGTAAGCAAAGAAAATATTTTTATGGTCTTATAGAATATTTATACCTTTTGCTAATTATTTTTACTGCATACTCTTGGCTAGTTTTCTTGTGTAAGCACTTTCGACAAATGGAAAAACTTCCTTCTCCCAATGGTTTCTCTTTCAGATCCAGTTCATAATGATGAAAAAATGGAGAGTCCTGTTAGGAAACTGTCTGTATTTAGTTCTGCAGAATACTTTTAGTATACACAGTCAAAGACAAAGAGTAAAGTTTTGTGAGAATTTTTCATCTACATTTAAAGTTGTAAAAGAGCTCTCTTTTTGATAAAATATAATCTTAATTTCTATTTAATAAAATGCATAAACTTTATTTTAACAGAGTAAATCTTATGTTACATTAAAAAAACAGTCACTAAATAAAGTATTACTACTACAATAGTTTAAGGTACAAAATATTCAGACAAACAGGATCAAAGCAGGTCATACATACATTTATTCACAAAACTATGTGCTCGTTTGAAGACATCACAATAGTGTGTGTTCCTATAAGGCTTCACACAACTATACATACTTTTGGGCAAATACATCATTGAAGGAATTCTGACAATTAAAGTAGTTTCAAAAATATCTACAATGGTTGGATGAATAAGAACTATCAGGAGTCAAATTACTATTATTATTATACTTCAGTCTTCTGGAAAACTAGACAACCATCTCATTTTTTAGACTAAACTTCAACCACTTCTTAATAGTACCACATGCAAATTATATGCTTGGATCATCTGAGGAGCCATTACAGAGAACAGATAAATGCATAATGACTATTTTGTAATCTGTAGCATAGCTTGTGATTGCTGCTTTGAAAGTTATATGCAGTTCCAAGTTAACCAAATTAATTTAGCTCTTGATATTATTATTACCTTCATCATAGCACTTCTGGCAATAGTTGTAGTTCCGGGCCGTTCATCCCCCACATAAAACTGAACAGGATCTACTGTAGCTGCATTGCGTTTAAACAAAATAGAAGGTGCAACGAAAGAATATCCCTATTAAATTAGAGACATCAGAAAAGGACAGAGCTTGAAGTTGTTGCACACAAATGATAATACCGCATATAATACGTTAGAAGCTTCCAAAGAATTTTAAAAGAAATCAGAATGTTCATAACATAATACAGAAACTGTAATTGGCTAATTGATGGGTAGCTATTACTGTGTTCAATGTGAACAGATGTCTTTCAGGAAGTGGCTGTATGATTCTCCACAGTTGTAAATAAAATAGTAACAATACAAAAATTCAGGGAAATAATGCTAAAGATCTGGCTCAGTTTCAATTCTTTTGCAATAGTGATAAAGGCTTACAATTCATACCAGCTGGCTTCCCAGAATACCAATAAGTTAAGGTATGAAACGGTTTTTATTTGTGATATAAGCAACAAGCCATCTTAAATGGCAAAACAAAATAAGCTTCACATTAGCGATGTGCCCAGTTTAGGCTAACAAGAACAGCTGTGACTTCCACTGCAGGATGAGTCAGATAGTATTATGACACACATAAAGGCTTTCTATAGTCAGTACAAATCTTAAAATGTCCAAAATATGATGCTGTATTCCTGTACACTGAGCATTAAGTTGCTCAAAAACAGCCAATAAAAAACAATGAAGCACAAGGTAGAGGAGGAGAAAAAACAGTCTGAACTGCTGTTCACCTCTGCAGTTTTGGTTCCAGATTTAAGTCTGCACTTGAGCTGTTTGCCCATTTGACATCCAGACTCTGCAGTCCAAGTAAGGATCGTTCTTTAATAGCATGGAGGAGACGGTAAGGAAAGCTTTGTTACTGATCTGCATATAGTAGTCTAGTAATTAGAGCACTGACAAAGGAAGTGAAAGACCTACTTTCAGTTCTGCAGTCAGCTCCCAGTTCCCAAAGGAGTACCTCAACTAGAGGATAATGTGGACATAGGCAAACTGCATTGCTGTTGCTGAAGCTGGTAACACAGGTTGATGGAGGCAAGATGACAAGACTCATAAGGTAAGGAGAATCAATGAAGTACAGACTGACTTTTAGTCCAGCTGGTAGGACATTCAGCTGGGAATGGAGAGATATGAAATTTTATGTTTGCACTAGGACTGTTTCCAGCTTTCTAATTTTGCAATCACTGAACAAACAGACCTGGGAACTGGGATTGGAATTTACATAGATAATTCCCAATAACTTTGAAGGTGGGAAAAAAATCCAGCTATACACCCAGAATTGTTCAATACTTAATTTCGTTTTCTTTAATGAGTGTGAATTCTTAAAATACCTGAAATATTCTTTCTGAAGTCTGAGGGGTTGCTGCAGGAGAATACGTTGGATCCATTTCTGTAAACTCTTCTGCAAAGTTACTGACATCCAACTCATCTCTGATTACCGGTTTAAATGGAGCTGGTATTTTTTTGGCAGCTAAATCATCCCAATTTATATTCTAAACCAAAAATAGGAAAATAAGTTTGAATCAAATGAAAATTTAACAGAAAACAATATTGAAGAAAGAGACTTGTCCAGAACCAAACAGTCCTACCTCTATTTGCTATTTTCCACAGGCAGAAGAAAAAGCATTCAAATTATACCTGAGTGATTTCCTTGGGCAAAGGCAAAAAGTATCATACTTATTTGTGTGTACACATAATTCACTTTAAACAAACAACAACAACAAAAAAAGCAAGCTTTCACTCACAGGTAGAATATTTTCATAAGAACAGGAGCCATCGATATAATGTTCAAAGAGATTAAATCTCTCCAAAATTAACCACCTTATTTGCTATTATTTCTGCATAACAGAAGTGCAAATACAGCTCCTTATGATTCTTATGAATGTGAACATCTTTCTCCAAGTGTAAGTACTTCAGAGCATCATTCTTTTTGTATTTTAATACAGCAGTCTATAGATATCCTATAAGATATCAGTAATAAAAATAACGAACATGAAGATTATTATTTTAATATAATGGTGGTGATCAGACTATGCTTCACTATAAACTCAGTAAGAAAGCTCAAGGAAACATTTTCACAGCAGAGATTCACAAAAATCTGGACCATGAGGGGAGGGGTTTGTTTGTTTGTTTGTTTTTTAAAGTGTTTTTCATCCTGATGGAAAATACTGATTGGTAGAAGGAATTAAAAACTATGGCCACAAAGCAAGCTACTTTGCCAGAAACCTTTGTTGTGGAAATCCAAAGTCCTGAAGCGGAGATTCCAATACTGTACTTCTCAAGAAGTCCATTCAGCCAAAGAGCATAATTGACATACACCAGAGTGAGATAAACACTCAAACCATCCCAACTGAAATTATGAATTGGTAGGACAAGATCACTACAGATCAGAAAAAAAAAAAAAAAACAACCACCCAACCCTGAAAATCCATCCCATAAAAAAAGACAGAAATCATACTAAAAATATTTCAAATGTAGAAGGCTCTGTGCCTAAAAACTCTTTTTTTTTTTTAAACCGATTATATTTAATGGTCTGATTCCATTAAAGATGGAAGATTCTCCCTACAAACCTAGTTTGTTTTTCTTGTCTCAGTAACAAAGTACCTATGATACTAACACTATTGTGTATATCACAAATGAATCTTACCTAAGATGTCAGAGGCTAAGTTTCCACATTCATCCATATATTTTGGCAATTTTTTCTTGCCAAAAGTTTGGTAAGAAAAGCCATGATCAAATTTACATTTAACTCTCATAAAAAGAATACAAAGAAATTTAACGGTGGAGATGAGCCAAACAACTAGTATAACAACCCTTAAATTTCTTCCTCTATTTCAGAGCAAATACCTCTTATATTTTTGTAAGCCATACTGCAGGTATACCTTATCTTCAACTTTTCATTGTTGATGCCTATGTTTGTTTACTAATCTCAGCTGCCAGAGCCCTGAGGTAATAATGCCCCTGTATTCTTACTTAAATACATGGCTAAAAGTAGGGAGCATAGATATGGTAGACATGAGAAAATGGCCCTATTACTGTAAATGAATGGAACTGGAATGAAGTCAAGGTTAGGAAGTGCTGTATGAGGAATATATGTATCTTTCAAAACAAACACTAAATAAAGGAAGTTAACTCTATGGATATTTGTCAGACCCTTGATACATAAGTCAGAAGGAAATACAGAAAACATGAGAAGAAATTCAGATGTTAAAAAGCCAAGATACCGCTCGTGCTGAATGTTATGATAATTATGTTGAATATATTTATTTGAAGGGTCTAATTTATGCTACCAACTTTAAATACTCCAAAAATCATCCTAATTAGAAATATGTTTAACTTCAGAAGCACCAGAAATATACACTTATTTTTTTCAAAGAAAGCACACAAATTTTAACAGCAATGTATAGAACAGTACAGCTGTTGTACGCAAATACATTCTTCATCATTGTTTGAATCCAAAAGTTAACACTCTGAAATCTGACTAGAATTAAAAACAACTAAACAAGACTAAAGATTTAATTAGGCAAACGAAAACACAAGAGGATTTTATCACTAATGGTGAACTTAATCAGTATTCAAATTCACTAGTAATACTAGTGCAACTTTTCTTTTAAAAAAACAATACACAACATATAATTTAAGAGTTTTCCATTAAACCTTCTGGTTTAACTAGCGAGGCTTTTGGCTGCTTCAAATAGCTGTTAGAAACAAACACAGAAGAAATTAAAAAGCTACTATGCCCTTGTTGTAGCATGCACAAAAACCATACACATAAGCACATGGATATTCTTATTAACTTCAATGTAATTATTCATGCAATTAACACACCTGTAAGTTACTCTGTCACCAAAACAATGGAATTTCTTTAGACTTGGATATCAAAGACATTAACATAGAGTAAGTGGTATTTGGGGAAATTTCTTTTTTCTTTACCTGGAAAAAGGGATGCTGTTTGATTTCATCAGCATCAGTTGGACCACAACCTAGTCTCTTCTTGGGGTCTTTCATCAAAAGACGCTGAATTATATCCTTAGACAGTGCACTCATTTCCTGTGGATAAGGTGGCTCACTTTTTAATATTCTCCTATAAAACGAACAAAATAACATTTATTTGGTAATTACTTAATGTGTTAAATGTTAAATCAAAGAGTTACCATATAATATTCCATTATATACAGTATCCAGAGATAGAAGGATGGCAAATGTGAACGAACTTTTTTTTTTAAAGGAATATTTGAGGAAAAGCAGACTTGTAAACAGGACACCTGTGGAAGATAAATTAGGCACTACATGTAAGAAAGAGTGTTTTTGTGTTTTTGCAAGGAGATGTTACATTGTTTAGGAGGAGGGGATGTGGTGTTGAGATGTGCTTGCAGTGTTAAGAAAGCTTACTAGGCAACCTTCTAAAATGCAGACAACAACCAGACAGTAGAAAGAGGAGGGAATTGTAAGAAAGGGTGTATTTTTGCAAAGAGATGTTACATTGTTTAGGAGAAAGGCATGTGGTGCTTGCAGTGATAAGACCAGCTCGTAAAATGCAGACAACCAGACTCCTTAATGGACTTAGGCGAGACTCATGGTGTCAAGTCAGATAAGGGAAGAAATACTACCACCTCACAGAGTGAAAAGTTACAAGAAACTTGAAAAATAACAGTCTGGCAACTGAAAGCCATGTATGATCTGTGAAGCGTCGGATAGGTTGTGAACCCGGAGCACCCAGTCAATGGGTAAATGGGAGGGTCCTGATTGTCATGAAATAAAGTATATAAACTGTGCTATGTAATTAGTAATTGCGCTCTCCTGCTTGTGAGACGCCCGCCATTGCAATCGCGAATAAAAACGCTACTTCACCGAGATCCTCGCCTGAGCCTATGGTATTGGTTACAGAGTGTTTCTCACATACAGAAGGTCAAATTCACTGACACATGGACAAGCACCAACAGAAAGAACTTAGCACAGCTTTTGTAAAGGGAAGTTCTTCCACACAGACTCCTTAGAAGTTCTTATGAGGGGTTAAACAAGAAGTAGGCAAGAGTGATTTGATCGATGATACCAATCACCATTTGGATTTACAAAAGGCTTTTAGTAAAGTAACTCAGTTGTTCAATGAAATTACGTTGCTATGTGATAAGGAGAACAGTCCTGGCATAGATAATAATTGGTTCAAAGACATAAAACAGAAGGTCAGAGTAAATAGTCAGTTCTTGCAACAGAGAGAGTTACCAGTAACTTTAGGGGTGTTATGCTGGGACCTGTGCCGTTGAACAGGCTCATAGCTGACCTGGGAAAGAAGGTGAGTAATGAGCAGCATGAGCAAAAATTGTCTCCTAAGTTGCTGAAGGGCAAGGACAGATGATGAACTGTAGAAGGTTCCTATGAAGCAAGGCAATCAAAATGACAGCCAATTTTCATTTTAAATAAGGAACTTAATCCATGAGAGAAAAACAATCCTAGTTTCATACATAGGTTTTTGTTACTATCCAAAAGAAATCATATAGCTACAACAGATAGCTCCATAAAAACATCAACTTGATGCTTGACAGCAGTCAAAAACACAATTCCAATGTTACAAATTATTAGAAAATGAAGAGAACAAATAGAAAACACACTTATGCCATGTGAGGTTTGCCTGCACTTTGTATACTGCGCGCAGTGCCTGTGCCTTCCTCTCAAAAGCACACACTATGACTGGAAAAGTTTTAGAGAAGAGTAATAGAATTAATCAAAAATACAGAATGTGTTTCATATGAAGAACTGCAAAGGAGGTTAGGACTCTTCAACTCAGTGAAAAGATGACTTAAGGGGAAGGGGTACACTGTTCCCCTCAAAACGGTGAATGGCAAAGAGAAAGTATATAGGGACCTCACTTTCTTTCAACACAGGAACTAGAAGCCATCAAATGAAGCTAGTGAAAGTTCAAAATCCTGGAGGCCTAAGTAGAATCACATTTAAATACCTACCTCTCATATCTGTAGCACCTATGGTTTTATATAAAGAGGAAGGCAAGTTTTCCTTCAATTACTACAAATGCACATATCAAAGCTAAGGACTCTGAGGGAAAATTGAGAATGCACACACAAAAAACATATCTCAAAGAAAAATTAACAACTTTAAAAAAGATAGACACACACATACAAAACCCTTTAACATTGTTTACATGTATGCTCTCACTGTGGTGACTTCAGGCAGTATGATACATAAAGAAGGACTTAAGAGTGCCTCCACTAACCACAGACTGAAAGATTTTGAAGCTATGAGAGACTGTGAGATTGAAACAACATGAGGTTGTGGCAGCACTAAAAAACTCACTTACTGTTGCATTTTGAACTGATGTCTCTGATACAGATTAAGTTGATCACTGCAGAACGTTTCTATCACTAAACAAGAGGAATCTTACACTAAGCCTGGAGAAGAAGAAAAGATTCAGCCTCTTTAGAAATCGTTCAGTTTCAGAAAGGGGATTGGATACGGAGGTAAGAAAACTTTCTTACTGTAAGATGTAAAACAGGACACCTTGACAGCAAAATTACTTGATTTACAAAAGGGCTAAGAAAACCTACATCATCTTAGCTTGAAAATCAACTCAGAGAAATGTATATATCAGCTTTTCTGATGAGAGAATCAGGAAGGTATATGACAAAGATCCTGGAAAGATGGGATTGAGACTGTGGGCTCTCCTTGGTCTCCAAAAGAGAAATTCTACAGCTTTTCCCTCTATGAAAAATGTCAGAGATTATAGACAGCCAAATCAGATAAAAATCTGAAAATGTATCTGAAAAAAGATACTGAATTGGGATGATTGGTAACATAGGTAACAAAAAGGACAAATGAGTACAATTTGTCTCTAATGAAGACTGTGGTGCTGATGCTGAAAAGTGCCTGTGTCTCAGCCTTCTGATGCAAATTCAAACTTTCACAAAAATATAGAGAGGGAAGCAAACATGAGAAGTGGGAAGTGTTTTATAGAACCCCGCATTGCAAAGTTACTGGAAAATTCTTAGCCAAAAAAGTACTTCCTCACTAACAACACTAGCAGGTTTCATCTTTCTAATTGCAAATTTCCAACGACAGGTTGCATGCCTTCAGTCAGCCTGGGAACTGCAACCAGTTGTACCACTGATCTGACCACAGCAGCTGAGCAGACAGTCCCAGCTGAAGCAGGTATGTAAAGCAACTTTTCACACTACTTGATATTCTGCTCTTCAGGAGGAAACCACTCCTTAAATTCTTGGGGGAAGAAATCTCCTAAAAAGATGGTAACTGTCAAAACAATTAGCATATATATTTTGCCAATCATAGTTTGATATTACACTATTTTTCACCTAATGGAAAACTTCTGTGGCAACAGCATCAATAATTCCTGCCTTTTGCTGAGATTACTGCTTTGAATTATTTCTTCTTATAGGCAGTATTAACAATGCAGTGGGGTATTTGGCTATGTGAAAAGAAAGCTATGATTATGCCCAGGGATATCTTCCATCTGTTGACCCTCTCAGAGCCCACTGCACAGAAGGCAGCATTTTGGCATGCTGTACAAGCAGACTGCATGTAAACTGCATTTCGCAGAATCATAGAATATCCCAAGTTGGAAGGGACCCCCAAGAGTCATCGAGTCCAACTGCTGGCTCCACACAGGACAATCTAAAAATTAAGCCATATGTCCGAGAGCATTGCTCAAACACTTCTTGAACTCTGGCATGCTTGGCGCTGTGACCACTTCCCCAGGGAGCCTGTTCCAGTGCCCAAATACATACTAGTGACATTCCTTCAGAAACACTTGAAGTTGACTGATACTATAAAATACCTGTGATGATCTGAACTGGTTGGAATTTAAGTATGTGAAGCTGTATACACATTAATCAGAACGGAAAGCAAGCGGCCAGAAAAGAAAGACCATATGGGATCAACATGTAAGTAAGCAGAAATTGGTGAAGACTAATCATATAGCTTTATTAAGTATAAAGGGAGACCAATTAGTCTGGCTTTAGTGAAGTGCTGAAAGGCAAGTCATTCAAAGGTTTAACAGGAGCCCATAAAGTGTTTGGACAAGGAAGCCCAGTATATCAAGGTCCTTCCTGGGATGTCTGTGCTTCTGAAAAGGAGATACGGCCTTTAGCATCAACCTTAATTTTCTTTTCTGAATCACTTTCATCCTCTTTTTCACTTCATACTTATGCAGTCCACTAACAATAGCAAAGGAAGTGGGACGAATTAAATATTCCAAGTGGCAACTGTGGTCAAAGCTGCTGGAGGACTACTATGCTGTACTTTCTGCTCCTGCTAGACTAGTACGTTCCCTCTAAACTAGGATGAAGTGAGATTAACCCTGCTGATGGGAACACCGTGGCTGTACTGAAAACACTTCGAAAGAAAGACCTCTTGCACAGGGCAAGGAGGTAAAGTCCTGGATCGCTTCCAGGCACAGGAAGATGATCACTACTTGGTGATCTTATCCTTCTCTATAGCAGACTTTGCAGAACTAAGAGCTATTAGTTCTTCCAGGAACTAAAACTCTGATGAGTCTCTCCCATCAGTACTACAGACCAAGAACATACATGATAATGAAAAGGAGATGCTAACGAATGATAAGGAGGACGAGGAGATGTTTTATCTTCAGCGAGTGGAGGATACAGTAGGGGAACGGCACCTTAACTTCTAAATGCTTCTTCTCCTTATCAGTATCTTCAGAGCCATTCCTGTGTACCAGGTGCAGGCTGCTGAGCCTGACAAATCAGTCAAGGAACTCGCTGATTTTGCTATGGAAAATTCATTGTTGCCACCACTGATCTCTCCTATCTCCCAGTTTAAAAACAACATAGACTGAGCACAGGTTTCTTACCTGTTCTTCACTAAAACAACAGAGATGGGATAGGTGTTTGCTGGCTGAAGCAAACATCCTTCTGCAGGAGGCGTAGTGTTTAAAACCAACCACAAATGCAAAAGCCGTGTGCCAAAGACTTATACTACGATGTCAGCATGAGGAGAATTTGAAGAGGATTCTGACCTCATTCATTCCAGGGTTATAGTCTTAAGGACTTAAGCAGGAATGCCCTTGTAATGCTCAATAAAGACCTCATGAAGACAGACACTGTCACAGGGAGTTTTCCAACATGGAGAGCAGATTGCTTCTACTGGTGGAAGGGAGAGGGAAAAATATGCCATTAGCCAGAAGCTGAAAGACACTTTCTTGATTTTTCATTTTAGTTAACTCTGTAAACAGCTAAACTAGTCACAATTCTGATGCATTGCGTAGCTGAGAAAATCCAATTTATGTCAAAGAGTATGAAAACATATACTGGCAATAGGACCGATCTGGAAATTTGACCTATTGGACAATTCGACCTACTTATCTTCTAGCATTACATTGACCAATCTATAAACTCTATTGTAAAAAACAACTATTAAATAAATCTACCGAGTGATATTTTGAAAAGTAAAGCATAAGTTATGGACAACTAACTGAAGATGGTATGCTTGAACAAACTAGTGCCAATCCATTATTTGAAATCATAAATACGTAACTTGTTTAAAATAGTAACAGTGAGAAACAATACTACTTACAAAGAAGGAAGAAGAAAAAGTTTAGGAACTGGTAACCATTACATGCCAACCAAAGAAAGATTTTACAGACAAAGGAAAAAAAAAATATTTTGGTCAAGATACAATCACAACATATGTCATTATGAGATGGAAGCTACCTTTCACCCTCCTCTGTGATTAGCCTGAAAACAGATACCTGAACCTGACTGTGGAAGTGATGTTTATAAAAGACCAAAAGCGCAGAACCTGAAGCTTATGGTTTTATTTCCACCAGGTAAAAGATACAATCAGATCATGGAAAACTGAAAGGATCATCATAGTTGATCAAGAGAAACATGAGGCTTATGCTGGAACTGTTACCATAGTCTATCAGCAGTGCCCTCATAGAATCATAGAATGGCCTGGGTTGAAAAGGACCTTAAAGATCATCTAGTTTCAACCCCCCTGCTCTGGGCAGGGTTGCCAACCACTAGAGCAGGCTGCCCAGAGCCACATCCAGCCTGGCCTTGAATGCTTCCAGGGATGGGGCATCCACAACCTCTCTGGGCAACCTGTTCCAGTGCCTCACCACCCTCTGAGTGAAAAACTTCCTCCTAATATCCAACCTAAATCTCCCCTGTCTTAGTTTGAAACCATTCCCCCTTGTCCTATCACTATCAACACGTGTAAACAGGCGTTCCCCCTCCTGTTTATACGCTCCCTTCAGGTACTGGAAGGCCGCAATGAGGTCTCCCCAGAGCCTTCTCTTCTCCAAGCTAAACAAGCCCAGTTCCCTCAACCTTTCCTCATAGGAGAAGGTGCTCCAGCCCTCTGATCATCTTAGTGGCCCTTCTTCGGACCCGTTCCAAGAGCTCCACATCCTTCTTGTGCTGGGGGCTCCAGGCCTGCACGCAGTATTCCAGGTGGGGAATAACCATATATTGTAAGCATCACAAAAAAAAAGATACATATCCATCCTAATATTCAGGGAATAAGAGAAAGCAACCCCAAGCTGTAAAGCTATCAAAGGGTAGAGGGACAAGCTTCCAAAGCAGAGTTTTCACTTTCACATTTGAAAATAACTCTACTGAATGCCCTGTCATCTCAGAACTACCAATGCCAGATTCTTTTGTACCAGCTTTGAGCAGACAGAACAGTGCACCCCAGTTCTAATAAATGTTAGGCAAGTCGGAGACTTTGATACAACAGTTATGACTTTCTTGAAACTATCTGCTTTACTGACAGGCAGAATTGATCTGTAGGCAGAATAACTGATGGGATGTGATTCACACTAAGTTTAGCATCAAATGGTTTCCTTCTTGTGGAAGAGATCTCCTTACACATTGCTATCTGTTAGAAAAGCATGACTGCATTATCTCCCATCATTTCTTGGACTCTGGACTCCCAACTAAGGGTAGAAATACTGTGCATTGCAGGTAGATAGCTATAAGCTCTATGTGCTTTTAAGCACTTACAAGGACAACATTCCAGAAGACACCATGCAAATCAGAAGTTTGATTTATTAACTGCTCTGTCCTTGAAAAGATCTAGTAAGCACTGGAGTCTTTACAGGCAGAGAATAAAGAATGGCATCCCAGTATATACCTGCTGTGCATTTCCCAAACAGTTTCATGAAGAAAAGGTTTATTGCAGAATTGCAGACAAAATATCCTTACAGCATCTAACAGATGGTCAAATTTCAGCCATTCTCCATGAAATATAAATAAATTCTAACAAGCTATGTCAATAAAGAGCATAGGCCACCATTAGTATTATTATGCTAAAACAGTGTCACATGCTTCTACAGATTTTATAGATGCATATATGTATAAAAATGGAAAAAGATAAATATATATCTATGCATAACCCCAAAGCTGATAAGATTTTCTAAGCTGTTGCACAGCAGCAAAATAATGCTCCAAAAACTTCACGGTTATTTTAAGTGCCTGTATGTATGAAAAGACCCTGAAAAATCAGCATTCTAAATGGATCTGTCTTTCAAGTCAGAACCATGAATCACTCACAGTCAAAGTGAAAAAAAAACACAGCCCCTGCCCATGGTTTTGCAGGATGGGGACCTTTTACAGCTGTGCAGCAATGCAGTCCAGAATTCTGCAAAAGGAAAGGAAGATTTGGGGAGAAGAGAAAAGAAAGGGGAGAAGGGATACTGGAAACGGACAGACACTTGAATAGTTCTGTGAAAAAAAAATCTAACTGGTTTAGTAACCCATAACACCACGAATGTGAAGAAAAAGAGCCTTCAGAGACAGAGGCTTTTAATGTAAGGGAAACTAAAGTATGCACTTAAGTAGCAGTTGCCATGAAAGAGAAGTCCACAGTGCTGTCAAAAAGGCGTGATAAAATAACTGAACACAATCTCTCATCGGAAAGAGAAAAAAAGGTATAAACCACACAGCAACTATTTCTGACAGAACAGCTAAACTGTTCATAAGGGACATATTTCATAACAAAACTTTGGGCTCAAATTTAACAGCCTTTGTGCCATACACAGGAGTAAAATTTCGATACAAAACTATCTGAGATTATTTCCCACCTAGGAAAAATAAGATAAGAACCTGGATTCATTTACAACAAGATTTTTTTTTCCTTAAACCTACAAAAATCAAAGACCATGGAAATCATGCTTTCAGGGCTGGTGACTGAGTAAGAGAAAACTGAATTCTCTAAGCCTGCTGTTAGGGAATACAATTTCTGTTTAGAATAAGTCTGCCATCAAGAAAGAAGCTTGTACCAACTTGTATCTCTGTGCCAGTGCTAGTGATTTCATCACCATTGGCAACTACAGATATCTGATGACATTATCTGCAATTCAGTTTTTGTTTAATCAGTTTAGAGAGGAAATGAAACTAGAAAGATCAAAGACAGCCGTGGAGAGAAGTTGTGCAGTATATACAAATGCATAGTATAACCAACCAGAACAAAAGCATACCAAAGGTCAACATCAATATGTGGAAAACAAGGCAGTCAACTTGCCACAACAAAATTTTGGTCAGAAATTAGAGCACTAGCCATCAGAGGATGGATGCTAGCAGCCTTGCAGTTTCTCAGCTTTGAATTTAACCATAAATTATCAGAAAAATACAATATTCAAGAGCAAATAAGGACCTACCAAAAGACAGTCAAATCCTGAAGAAAATGTAGCTAAAATGTTTCCCGGTTTTAGGGACAAACTATATTTGTAACATTCCAGTCATGGCGCTCTCTCTCTCTCTCAAGAAAAAAAAAATTAGACTCCATCAGAGTCCCATTTATTAAATCTTGGAGTCAAAATTACCCATTTGGACATGACAGAACTGAGCAATCAACAAAACTTCTAACTTTAAACAGGTTACATAGAGTTAATTTGAGTTTAACTCCATCATAATGACAAAGAGGGTGAAGTCTGGAACTTTGTTTTGTGAATGGATTCTTCTCCCACCAAGAAATATTTTTGCTAGTGGTCCTCTGAGTTTTCTGTTCTGGCAGAGACCTAGAAACTAATAAACAGGTCTCAACCTTCCAATAAATTTTCTGAATTTATAACAGAAGTTAATCTAAATAATTGATATATGTTCTGTTGCCCATTATAACCTTAGATATCAAGTGACTTCAGGAGAGGATCAGAACCGTGGTAATCATATTTCGATAGGATCAAGTCTCTTTGTTAGTCTGGACTTCCAAATTAATCTTAACAGCTGTTATTAATTTGTGTAACTTAAGCCCCCACCTCCCCGCTTCTCCAAGAGAAATCCAGTCATAGGAAATGCTTACTTCTGGAGATTTCAGTAATGTATTTGGGGCAAGCTTATTGTTTTGTCTTTTTAAAATGCTCCAATGTTTTCTCATGGGTACTGAAACCAAGCCTTTAAAGAGCAGAGAATGTAACGTAAGATGACGGTCAGGAAAACTTTACATGTAAAATATAAGAATAATAATATAGGTTATTTAATTTGTATATGTATCATACTCATTTCTTCTCAGATATGCAAGTATGGCTAGAAAGGATCATGTTCTTTGTTTCATGTTATACACTAACAAAATAAATATTCCCATGAGAAAATGTGGGAGTAGGGTACATCCTGATAACTTAAACTTATATGATGGAGGGGTCTAGCAAGAGCTGACAAAAATCTCTCTAGCTAAGTATGTTTCATTATGTATCAAGATGTTAAATGTGATAATTCTGTTTACATATAATTTCATGTTTCATTTGACTTCCCTTTCAACAGTACACACGCAATAGGGTTGGACAGCCACAAAGTTGTGGTTCGACTGTAGCTTAAACAAAACAGGTCTTTCGTAAAGGTCAATTCTATTTTATTAACCTCATCAGATCACTGAAGTAACCTATCTGCTTTCAGATGTCATTCTGTGATATAGAACCGGAACACTTGAAGTATTACCCTGGTAACTCTTTCTTCCTAAATTCTAGATTGAAATTCTCACAAAATATGTATTATGGCACAGGCATCACTTTGTGAGCAAGCACATGTAATGTACTGTTTTGAATCTTACCTAGAAATCTCTGCTTGAGAATTCTTCTCTCCATCAACTGTAAATGGTGATGCTCCAGTTAATAATTCATACATAAGAACACCAACACTCCACCAATCAACAGCCTATAGAACAACAATAATTATGTAAGTTATGATACAGCAAAGTAAAATTGTTAATAAAAGGAGGAACAAAACAATGCAGCCAGGAAACAGCTAGCAAAAAGAACAGCCCACCTATTCACTATAAAGGCAAACCTGGACATAATAAAGCTTAAAGGATTGCAGTAATGGTTGGAGGTACTTTCTATGCTAAATCAATTATTCTGAAAGCTCTCCACTCAGCTTCTTCAACTAATTTCTCAAGCCGAAGTCTTTCCACTGGCTACTGAAGTTTCATTTTGTTTTTCCCCAGAATTAATTTTCATTTTTACCACTGTGAAATTATAAGAATTCTAAAACATACTGGAAATAACAGAGGAACCTAAGGCTTGCTAAGAAGTAGTGGAACCTGAGCTTTTGGGGAGCTTGAGAATGAAACTAAGAAATTTTGAAAAGCACACTTTAGGTCTACAGGTCACGGTTAATCAGGACACCTGAAAATGCTATAAAACTTCATCTTATATTCCATGGCAACACATGTTATCTTTGGCTTCCTATATACTAATCATATTATTCTTCCCTCTGACACCTCATAACATTTTATTTATTTAAAGTACTAGCATGTTAAAAAAATGTCTTCAGATAATCCCATCCATGGCTATACTCTCTCTGATTTTGTCTGACTATTGGAGCAGTCTACATAGTTTCAAGGATAGGTAGTTATCTGGGGATAGAGAGCAGAGGTTTTCTAAGAGGAAAGCATTTTTTGAGGTAAAATGCTCAAATTAACTCCGTACTCTCATACCCAGTGTCACTTCTGAAACATTTTTAATTACAAAAATAATTGTTCCTTATCCTTAAACATTTTTTTCTCTCTTTCATAAAAAAAGACACTAGTACGAATAATAAAGAAAGCAGTTTAGTCATTTAAGCAAAATTAATTTAACTACAGGTGTTTGAACTTATCAATTCTACTTCCATAAAATCTGCATATCCATGAAACTGAAATTCAGCTTTACTTGTGCTGACAGAATTAATACAATACAGGTAGACAAGCAGTGAAACAATGAAAAAGTTGGCCTCCTTCTTCAGAGGATTTTTGCTTCAAGATACACAAAATCTGATGTTTGGTCTATTCAGCCAAGAATGTCTAAAGGAACTAGCTGAAGAAGTCTCAGTATTGTTAGTAATTCTCACAAATACACAATGATCAGGGAAGATCCCAGGAGAAGAGTATTTTCTTGGTGTGTGTTTTTCCAAAAGAAAAGGAGGATCTGCAGAATCAGAATCAAACTTAAAAAAAAAAAAAAAAAATACTGGATGAAGTTTTTAATACAAACAAGATAGCTATCTAGAAGAGATTACAAGCAAAAACACTGATTTATCAAGAGCACAGCATACTAAGGCAATCTCACTTCTTCTTTTTTAAATAAGATCATTGGGTTGCTAGATAAGCAGTAAATATGAAATACGCTAAAAACCTTTTAACACTGTGTCACATAACACTGTCAACAGTTAGCCAAGAACTTGTGACGTAACCAATTACCAGCACATGCATCACTGAAAAATCACCCTTATTTAGCCATCAAAAAAATTATGAGTCAATCATTTGCCATCAAACTGTTAGGCTATTTCTTAAAGTATATTATATAGCCCTGCTCTGCATCTCATGAAATTATCAAGTAGAATTAATCAAAGAGAACAGCACAGAGATTACCCTTAAAATCTGCAATAGTACAGAATTTGTAAGCACTTGAGAAAAAAACAGTCACAATTCAAAGTGATTGATGCATTGGAGAGATCCTCTGAAATTAGCAAGATTAAACTAAGGAGAAATACAGAGTCCAGGAAATGGAGCTTAGATTCACAAATTTGTACAATTCCATTTTAATAATCATTTAGCCAGAAGTAGTATAGAAGAAAATGCAGAGATTAAAGTGGAACAAAAGTAGGTGTGAGACAATGACTAAGTAAAAAGACAAATCATATTTTCCATTTTATGTTTAATAGAAGAATCAGGGAGGTAGTCATTCTGCTGTACTTCAAACTGCCAACACTTAGCTGAAATACTGTGCCCACTACAGTGCTTCCTAATTGAAAAAAAATGTTACAGGCAAATTCAGACCAAAAGAGAAGCAGAATGAACAGAGAAAGAGAAGAAAGAACCTTCTAAGGCGAAGTCAGACTGAGTCCAGTACTCTAGGAAAAGGAGATGGAGGGTGACATAACATTTTCCAGTGCTTAAAAAGGCTATTATAAGAGGAATTGTGATCAACTGTATTCCAGGACCCCCAACAGAAAAACAAGTCAACTCAATCTACAGCAAAAAAACAGAGAGAAGATATTCTCAAAAATTTCTCAGTATAGTAAGCAATCAGAATAATTTATCTAGAAATACCGTAGAATTCTTTCTGTGGAGTAGGGTTGGGTTTTTTTTTGTTGTTTCAAATATCATCTGTGAATAATGGTCATCTTAATCTTTGCCACCAATTACTGACATTAATTTATACCAAAATTTGAGCCTCAAGCTAAATGGAATTAATTTTTGACAATCTGAGAACAGTTCCCAAACCTACACGAATAACCCGCTCAAGACTTCAAGCAAGATAATAGACTTACCTGATGTACAATTGTAAATATATATCAGAATTAGTCACAAAACAGTTGTTTTTCCACTCCAAACTAAATAGTTTTTAAATAAAAGGAAGTAAGTGTGAGCTATATTTTTTCGTCCCACTGCACATTTAGAACAAGATTCAAGTAGAACACAAGTGAGCCTCAATAGCTTTAGAAATATGCCTTTTTACTTCAGTCAAAAACAAATTAGATCAATATTTTTAAATATAGGTAATAATCTATTTTAGGATAACCTGAAATAAGGCATGTTTAAGTAAGACACTTATCACATTCTACAAAAAAACCTCAAACTGAACAACAGTGTTGCCTGAAGAATTAACTTCTTTTCAGCAATAAACTTAGACAGAACATACCTTATCGTGTCCTGTATCTCCTCCCCTTACAATATCTGGAGCCATGTATTCTATTGTTCCACAGAAGGAATATGCTCGTTCATTCTAGCAAAAAAAGAAAATAAAATTCGTATCAAATAATTATATTGTAGAAATCACACGGGACAAATAAGGCTAACAGTTCCAAGATGCTGGTAGCAATTCTTCTCCAAATAGCTCAGAACTGCTAACTAAATCATATTCCATCATACGTAGAGATGTATCACACAACGCTACAGAATATTTACAGTCTTCTACAAAAAAATAAGATGTCATAAGTTTGTGCGGTAGTCTAACATAAACACACAAAAATTAATATATTGATATTTTAAAAACATTCCTATTAGTCTAAATGATCATTTCAAAACTATACAATATTCCTCAAGGCAATATAGACACACATTCTGAAGGCTGCAATATCAATACTCTAAACAAATGAAACCTTTAAGTTAAAAAGAGTGATTCATTGCAAGATGTATGACTTGACTAAAATAGATAAAAGATCCTTTGGGTTCCCCATATTTAGGAATTTATTATGACCTCTAGAAAAGTCATTTCCTTTCGCAAAACACATATAAAAAACACAACGTTCTCTCAAGAAGAGACTTGCAGAGAGACAAGAGAGAGAAAGAGAAAGGCAGACAGACAGACAGAGTTGTAAATTTAATTTTATTCTATACACTGACGTTATTGTTTTGATTATGTTCAAAACTAAGCTGCTTTCACAGGCATGTATAATTGTTCCCTGTTAGCGATTTACCTTTGAGGTCAACATGAGGTCATGCTGTACCTTGCTAATGACGAAAGCACATGTGTTTGGGCCATGCAACATTGTTCCTCCCTTATCCTTCAAGCTTCTAGCATTTTGGGGAGAGATCCTGACAGGTCCTTTAAAGAAGAGTGTTCAAAAAAGCAAATATTTCAAAAGTCAGGTTTTACATTTGTAGATTCAGATTTGGAGTTTAAAACAGGTGCTATATAAAAGAATGTACTGCACTAATGAGAGGAATCTTCTAAAATTAGAAATAGTGCTCAGTGCTACCGTGAGGCATAAAAAATTAAACAGTCCAACAGCATATTCATAAACTGTATTTATTAAAATACATACACTGTGACTGTTTTTTTTTTTTTTTTTTGTAAAATTCTGAGTTTAAAATAGTTCTGGGCCTCATTTGGTTCAAATATTAAATATTAATTTCTGAGACAAAGCCATAAAATAATAAACTTTTCATGATACCAGTTTCTTTTGACACAACTATTGTTTCTCTTTTATTATCTTTTCCAGTACCTGTTATCTAGAAGAAAAATAGTGTGACAAAAAGCAAAAACAAAACAAAACAAAAGTCAGAAATTCCTTGGCCTCCATCCTGGCATTAGCCAATCTAAAGCTATCAATGTGTCTCTCCGTTCGCCCTTCCTTTGGCTGGGGGAGGAGGGAAGGAGGGAAGAAGGGGAGGAAGGAAAAGGAAGGGGAGGAAAAAAACATGAAACCTTCCCTCACTTGCTACCTGTCCAAAGAGTAAAGACAATGCAGCCAATCTTAGATTCATAAAAACAATTTATAATGTTGATACATCAAAAGAAATGGTGAAAACTATGATTTAGTTAGCTGCAAATTCAGTGAATTAATCATCAAAATCATGGTTTTTTTTTTGTCTCCATGGTGTGTAGTAAAACTAGGCTTCAAGGTACTATGATGACAAGAAAGAGATTGGGGATTTGTATATGAACACGTACAGTGGTAGAGCAGAACCCTTATGATCTCAGGTATCCAGCACTGGAACACACCTTGTGCTGGTGAGAAGGCCCATTGAAAACATTTCAAAACATATAAAATTATTACCAGTAGCTTTTTTGAGGAACAATTACAACCCTTCGTATATATATTGGTTATTCTGATTCTCAATATTTACTTTTTAGCTTTTTTCTAGAAGATCAAAAATAAAAACAATTTAATAATTCACCTTTTACCATTCAACAAACTTTATCCTTTAATATGAGACTGAATTTTGAAAACAGTATTTGAAAATTAGTTTTTATGTCTTTCTTAAATTCATGTCTGAGGTATTTTTTTCATCCCTTACAAAATTCAATCTTTAAAACTCCCAAAATAATTTCAAAGGCTTAAAAATTTGATATTGTATCATTTAAAATAATTTCTTATAATTAAATTTCAATACAAAAAAAGTCATACTGTAAGTAACGAACAGTTCTTTATAAATTAAAAACACTCCAGGATACATTTGTAATGAGCTTTATGAAAATCCTAACTTCTACTCCACATAGGTAAGTATTTGTAACCTTTAGCTCTTGCTTCCTTTTCAGTTTAAAAGCAGCCTGCTGCTGAAATTCAAGGCTGAATAGAGCCAAGGAGAGGAAAGCAGATGATTATCACAAGCAGAGTTCTTAGCAAGAAACTAAGTAGTAACTTGTAACTCAGCATTAGGTAGGAAAACAAAAGGGACCCACTGAACATTTTCTTCAAAATCAACACTGATCTGCCATTAAATACACTAACTTTTAAATTCCAAAAGCCCTGATGGAACCAGCTTCTGACTGATACAGAGATCGTTAAGAAAAAAACAAACTGAAATTAACTATTCATAGTTTCTTAGTTAACTACACAAAAAAGCCCTGAGGACTGCAGCACTCCCCAGAACATTAAAAAAAAAAAAAAAAGCTGACACTGAAAGCAAAGCATTCTGACTCCAATGAAAATTGACACCGATTTGTCTTCGTAAGATGCTATAGAAAGTACTGTATTCAGACAGCTGAACTCACAAAGTGTGGATACTTCTTCGTTAGACACTCTTCCAGTTATGCTGTGTTTTGTTAAATTACAAGCCATACCAACTACATCTAGCTGTTACTTACAGAACACTGTTTTTACAGTATTAAGTTTCACTAGGATTACTTATGTAAATTTGTCACTGCTAAACATAGGGAGTCACTAATAGTCTTTAGTGGTATACATGACATATGGGTTTAAAGACATTTTTAAAGAATGTTACCTCCAACAACACTGTTTCCTTTTTTTTCCAGTTATGGACTCCCCAGTTCAAGTGAGAGATGGACATACTGGAGAGAGTCTAGCGAATGGCCACTGAGACAGCTGAGAGACTGGAGCACCTCTCCTATGAGGAGAGGCTGAGTGACCTAGGACTGGTCAGCCTGGAGAAGAGGAGGCTCAGGGGGATCTCATCAATGTGTACAAATACCTGAAGAGAGGGTGCAAAGATGGAGGCAGGCTCTTTTCAGGGGTCCCCAGCGACAGGACAACAGGCAATGGCCACTAACTGAAACACAGGAGGTTCTGTGTGAACACAGAACTCTTTTACTGTGAGGGTGATTGAACACTAGAACAGGTTGCCCAGAGAGGTTGTGGAGTCTCCCCCCTTGGAGTTATCCAAAAGCTAGATGTGGTCCTGGGCAGATGGCTCCAGGCAGCCCTGCTGGAGCAGGGGGGCTGACCAAGATGACCTCCAGAGGTCCCTTCCAACCTCAATCATTCTGTGATTCTGTGACAAAACTGTATTTCACCATTAATTTGTAAAATCACATTTTATTCACAAATCAATACGCAGTCTTTTTTTTTTTTTAAAAAGCACAACCAAACCCTATTTTTTATTTCGCACAAATTTACAGTTCATGCAACTTTATAACATGAATTGAAACTCCAGAATCCGACTTTTATGTCACAACATAGAACTATTAGTAAGACAAGAAAGGAAGTTATTGCACAACAACTGAACTTGGATTGCCTACATACGAATTCTCACTGAACAGGATTATCTTGCAAATACTTGAGCCTAAGGATTTTTTGCCTAAGGCAGAATGTACACTTTCTTTCCCCACACAGCATACATGCCTTAAGCACTGTGGTTCCCTCATCTGAGCTGCAGAACATCAAGCAATTAGACACTAAAGGAAGTAAAGAGAAGTGTGGCTAACCCACCTCTAATAACTCAATATGACAATATTGACCTTAGAACCATAGAATCACAGAATCACTTAGGTTGGAAAAGACCTCTAAGATCATCCAGTCCAACCTATAACCTAACACTACCAAGCCCACCATTAAACCATGTCACTAAGTTCTACATCTACACGTTTTTCGAAGACCTCCAGGGACGGTGACTCAACCGCTTCCCTTGGCCTCACAACCTTTTCAGTGAAGAAATTTTTCTTAATATCTAACCTACACCTTCCCTGGTGCAACTTAAGCCCATTCCCCCTTGTCCTATCACCTGGCACATGGGAGAAGAGACTGTACTGGGTCTGGCTGGGATGGAGGTAACTTTCCCTGCAGTGGCCCATACAGTGCTGTGCTCTGCACTTGTAGCTAGAACAGCCCTGGTATTGCACCAATGTTGTGTCTGTTGCTGAGCAGTGCTGGCACAGCACCAAGACTCTCTCCAGACCCCCCAGTGCCATTACGCTGGGGGTGGGCAAGAAGTGGGGAGGGGACATCACCAGGGCAGCTGACCTAAACCAACCAAAGGGATATTCCATGCCATATGATGTCACACTCATCAATAAAAGCCGGGAAAGGGGAAGGAGAAGGAGGGCTCTCGTTATGAAGACGTCTGTCCTCCCAGACAACCGCTATGCATATTGAGGCCCTTCTTCTCAGGATGTGGCCGGACATTGCTCATTCATGGGAAGCAGAGAATAATTTTTCTTCCCTCCATGCTTCCGTGCGGCCTTTGCTTGTTTTTTTTTTTTCTTTCCATCATGCTTTCTTCTCCCCCTGTTCTTTTGAGGAGGTGGAGTGAGAGAGCGGTTGTGGTGGAGTTCAGCTGCCCAGCAGGGTAAAACCACCACAGAGACCAATCCCCACCTCACTACAGCCTCCTTTAAGGTACGTGTAGAGAGCGATAAGGTCGCCCCGAGCCTCCTCTTCTCCAGGCTAAACAACCCCAGCTCCCTCAGCCGCTCCTCCTAAGACTTGTTCTCCAGACCTCTCACCAGCTTCGTTGCCCTTCTTTGGACATGCTCCAGCATCTCAATGTCCTTCCCGTAGTGAGGGGCCCAAAATGACCTTGTCATTGAAAGCGTGTCATTATGCTTGTTCCCAATCAGCAGTGCCTCCATGCTCACAGATAATTTGGAGATGGCCTTCAGTCTTCTGGTATACAACATCTGTTTTTGATTTCTGTTTTTTTTTTTTTCTTTACCAAGTTCAGCATCATTCTGAATTCTTATGCAATAGCATTAGAGTTTTTAGTGAAGGTATATAAAGTGGCTACTGCAAACAGTTTAGCTTCTTAAGAATGCAGTAACTTTTTGTGAAGCCACTGACACAAAGTGAATTTTGCTGGAGTTGTTGGTCACTAAACGTAGATAGGTTCACCTGGAAAGGCAGGCAGTTCACCTTTTAATTTAACAGATGGATGGCTTAACAAAGACAGGCTACATTCCCATAACACTTATTCTTTGAGATGAGCTAAACACAGACTTTGTGGATATGCCTACACATTTTCAGAACGTTTCTAATAAATGTTCTAGTATGACACATCTCAGACTTTTCCTACTCCACATGGGGGGGAGTAGATCTCTAACTTTTCCCACTCCACTTATGGCAATACAAAAAGGGTAAGGCACAGCCCTCTTTCTGAGTTCCTTGCAATCATTCTGCCTGATCTGAGTGTCCTAGTGAAACTAACTGCCTAACTTGCTAGGGCACTTTTAATATCATATCTGTTTGATCTCTGCAACCTTTCCTCCAGAATACCTGTTTCTACAACCCCTTTTCCTCTTCCTCTTCCTTCATCAAAAAAAGAAGCAGCATATTTCTCTTCCAACCAGGAAATGTTGATAGCACCTAGCCACCAAGCAACTTTAGGACAGAGAATTAGAACCCTGTGACTGTCCAAGATGAAGAGATGCAATATGGATTACCATTTGTCCTGGAAAACAGTCACTTTGACAAAGAAAAAAACCTCAGGGCAGCATCTTCCTAGCTAAGACTATGTATGGTAGGTAGACCACAAATTACACCATTTCCAGAGATCAAAAAAACTAGCTCCAAAATTCAATCAAAAGTGCTGACAGAAGAATGGAGACCTTGCACCATCATGCTCTTTATGATCTTGTGGTATCATCAGTTGGCCCTACTTTATAATCAAGGAATGCTAGGCAGGCATTCAAAGCTATTTAAAGCTCCAGAAAGTACATGTGTAAACCTTTCTCCTCACAGAAAGAGGACTTATGTCTCCAGAGATCTCTAATAAGCTCCAAAACGAACCACAGGAATTAAATGAGATTTCAGGTGAGCCAAGGAATCAAAAATACACAACATGCTCCTAAAGGACTCACCTCTACTGGTCCAAATTGCCATTTGACAGCTAACTTTTTGGATAAAGAGCTAATTATGTCTGATTTAAGAAGCTACTGTGATAGAGGAGGGTATTTGTTTCCAGTGCCATAAAAAACTCACACAGCCCAGATATCCTGAAAATGTCTGATTAGATGTCCTAACACACCCAAAAGAGCAGGGAAAACGGGCAAAGGAAAGGCAGAGACAACAGTCAGGACAGGCATTTCCAAACACCTGGGGGATGAAGGCCTGCATTATTTTACCACATGCACCTGAAGATCTGCATCTGAGAAACAAGCTGTTTTAATACTTAGCTGAAGAGAGCTATACATAGAAGGGCACACATTGGCTGGCTGAGTGTCGGGGCCAAACTAGTATTGGTAAAGAAAAAAAGTCATCTTAGAGCAGAGGACAAGATCCCAAGGGACTGTTACATAGTATTGTAACTCCTTCAATAAGCAGAGAATCTCTCTAGTTCATGGACTAAAAAAAATTGAGTTAACCATACCCTTTGGAAACTGAGATCTGCACAACTGCAAAGTGCATCTTGTGACTGTCATGTTTACTCATAGCATGGCAGACAAGACATCTAAGTCAGCCTGAAGGAAAATTTAGAGAACAGCTTTTGGAACTCAAAGGAGCCCCAGAGCAAAAGAAGATAACCCACATTGAAAGGTTCAAGGCCCAAGCAGGCAAGGGCTGATGCGCTGAGTACCTCCTGAGTCAATGGTGTCATCAACATGTTGGTGCTGAGCACGGAAGAAAATGAGATTTCTATTTAGACTTCTGCAGGTAGTCAGAAGTTACATCAAGAGAAACACAATCTGTACAAACTAGCCACAAAATGCACCATCTGTTGCCAAATTTGCTGTATGTACAAGGGACAGACTGAGCAAACTGGAGCACGCCATTTCGCTGTTGGGAAAAACGAGAGCAAAAAGAAAAACAAAGGGAAAGATCAAAGCCTTAAAGACACCTGAGATTTTGGTTCAGAGGCTTCAGGAACAAAACAAACACACACCAAAGCAAAGCACCCAAGCAAAAACATGAAAGAAGACTAAAGAGGTGTGAATGTCGGAAAGGGTAAGCTGAATAAAGCTTGCTAGCAGAACACTTACAAAGGTAAAAACAAAAAAACCCACATCTACAAAGAATGATCAGATGCTCGATCTAGAATAGCTCAGAATATTGAGGCATATTCCAGGTGTGCTGTTCTACACATGTGTACTGAGCCTAAGAAGAGTATCTATTTGCCATGCAAATACTGCTTTGGAAAAAATGCTTCAGAGCGTGAACGTGGGTATGGAAGTGACTTAACATAGTCATTCTGTCATTTGAAGACGCGTTATTTAACATTCAAATATATTGCCTTTGAAGTACTTCTTCAACTTGACAAATTACATTCAAACAACACGCGCCACTGCTCCTACGGACACTTGGATCCTCCAATCCTACGGCTTATTTTATTCACAACAGCCTTTGTGAAAATGTACTTTAGCCAAAGGATTAGCCAAGTATTCAGTGAATCCATTCTTTTCAGCATTCACAATTAAGACCCACTTCTCCAGCTGCATGAAAGGTCACCTTTGAAAAAGAACAGATTGCTTCTGTTCTCCAGCTATTTCATGCGCAAACACTTTGTTCTTAACCAAGCTGGACTAGTACCCTGAATGTCCGATATGACACATTCTGAAACTATACTACTTCTGAGCTACAAAATTTGACTACTTAAATGAATTTTGCAAGTTTTTTTGTTGTTGCTGGCTTTGGTGGTTGTTGTTGTTTTTTTTAAACAAGACTAGTCTTCTCCAAATGTTCTTTAATACTTTTAATACATTTTCTAACAGGAATTCCTTGCTAACAAAAACTATGCTAGCATAGAGTCAAAAGGCTTAGTTAAACCCTAGAGTATGTAATTTCTCCTGCAAGTTTTTTTTTTTTTAATGAAACTACACAATATTAGGCAAAAAAATCCATGCCATTATTAAACTTGCATGGATTGTAATTTCCTTGGATTCTGAATTTATATAAAATATTCCAGGAATGCAAATCAATAGCTTAAGAATTACTGTTTTAGTGCATTCTCTATTAAAAAAAAAAAAAAAAAAAAGACAAAAACAAAACTTAGAAACTGTAAGTGCTGTTGGTCCAGAGAACATAAAGACAACCTCCAGAGTCAAAATGCAGACTCTGATGGCATATATTCATATATTCCATCTGTCAGCAACAAACACCCTTCGTAGTTATAGGCTAAAATCATAGAATCACTTAGGCTGGAAAAGACCTCCAAGATCATCAAGTCCAACCACTAACCTGGCACTGCCAAGTCTGCCACTAAACCATGTCCCTAAGTACTACATCTACACGTCTGTTGAATGCCTCTAGGGATGGTGACTCAACTACTTCCCTGGGAGCCTGTTCTAGTGCCTCACAACACTTTCAGCGAAGAAATTTTTCCTAATATCCAACTTAAACCACCCCTGGCACAACTTGGGGCCATTTCCTCTTATCCTATCACTTGCTGATGGGGAGAAGAGACTGACCCCCACCCCGCTACAGCCTCCTTTGAGGTAGTTGTAGAGAGCAAAATTTGAAACTGCGTCTTCCTTAAATAATGTGGGTGGTGGTGTTTTTTTTCCTTCAATATATAATTGGTCTCAAAACATCAGGGTTTTGTGCGCTTGGCTCTCACCAACAGATTTGCAAGTAAAGCATAAAAGAAGGTTTATCTTGATTGTGGAAGTGATGTCAGTTTCCTCGAGATTTGGCAAAATAAACTACCCTTCAGGTGATAGTGGACAATAACTTAAAGCCAAATCCTTGATAAATTTCATGTAGACAGTCCATATTATGTATAACCAAAATATTGAATTCAATGAAAACAAATTCCAGCTCTTAAAAGTAATTGACAGGAAGGGGAAATGCAATTTTTTAGAACTGACTGAAAAAGCATAAAAGTTAACTGCAATTTCACAAAATAAGCCATCTGTTTTTAGAGAAAGGCAAGTATTTGGTGTGCAATGCAGTGTTTTTTGTACCAATCCTGTAAGTGAAATCTGCAACTTAGTAAGACCTAGTTACACGGAGCCGGGAGGTGCAATGGAAGGGAAAGGAAGAATCAGGTAAACCAGACAAGAGCTGGCTGAAGGCATTCCAAGCTACTCTCAGGATTGATTCTTCACAAATTCATTTGAAAAATTCTCCAATCCAGACAAGAATTACTTATTGGTTCATTATATTTTTGTAACGGAGAAATAATAGAACTATTATGCATGTTTTGGCTGTGTTTTTCCATAGATTTCAGCAACATTCCAATGGGATTCCTAGGCTTGTCCAAACTTGTTAGCTGGCAAACTAAATTGCTTTGTTCATTTAATCTGACTTCACCATTACGAATGTTTCAAAATGTTATGACCCAGCAAGACAACAGGAATTCTTATTGCTGTTTGAGGTACTCTGAAATTGCACAGCAAGTTTAAACAAGGTTTTTAAATCTAATATAGATACAGTCTTTCTACTTAAAGTGAAGGTCAATCCCTCTATTGCATGGGCAGTAAAATTTCTCATACTGACTTCTAGATCAGGAGTATAGATGAAAAATCAAATAGATGAAAATCATAGTTTAGCTAAAACTCTTCATATCTTCAGTCTTCTCTTTAAGCAATCCCCTACCAGATTATACCTCATGTGAATGTGCACACAACATAAATCATACAAGCAATTACTATGTTTCAAACGTCCATAAAATACTCATGGCTGTATGTAAGTAAAATCCACCGCTGTTCCATGAAAATGTCTCTTATCTACAATAAATTGGAAGCAGTCTGCATGTAATACACACAATGCCAAGATTTAAAGTTTCAAAGCAACCTTTTGGAACTGGTGAAGTTATGACCAAAACAAAGACCTTGCTCTGACTTTTATTTAGTGAAAACATTCTAGTAAATGCAAGCCTGTAATTTTGCTTGTTATAAGTATTTACAATCCAAGTGTTCTCTGGTGGTGGCTAACTCCTTTTTATTACCAGGAACATGGCACATGGTCATTTCTTGGAGATGAAAATGACAAAGAAATGTCTCTGCACAGGAATAAGGTACACAAGTGGGGAAGAGACCATATGGAATAGAAATGAATGTCAGACATTTAAAATTCTTTGACACCACAGTACTTTAATTCTCGCTTCCCCCAAAACAAGATGGTATGTTTTCAACTCATGTTTGAGAGTTAAAAAAAGACCTGCAGGGGTGCTGTGCTTTTGGTTCTCAAGAAGTTCAGCAGAGACATTAGCTTGCTGGACACAAACTACAAGCAGGAGAAACATAAGATTCTTCATTGCTGAAGTCGTTTGTGTTTCCTAGGTAAATCCACCAATCTCTAACGAAGGAAGCCAAAGCCAGCTGATCTCTCCTGCAGTGAGACTGGAGCATAGCACATATCATTTTCTGTGCCAGGAAATATTTCCCGGATGTACAGAAGTGAACAAAAATATTTAGGTACACAAAAGGCTTCATAAGTCTTTAACATACAAGAAAGGGCCCATGCCTGGAGGTCTTCAAGGCCAGGTTAGATGGGGCTCTGGGCAATGTGATCTAGTGGGTGGCATCCCCGCCTATGGCAGGGGGGTTGGAACTACATGATCTTTAAGGTCCCTTCCAACCCAGACCATTCTATGATTCTATGAAAGGGGACTTAATACAGCAGATTCTTCGCAGAAGAAGTTTTCTCGGTATTTCTGATGTTTGCAGAAAGACTGCTGTGAATCACCGTGGATATTGTCACAGACTGAAAGGTTATATTGGACAAATCCAGAACTGCTTTTATAGTTCCTCAAACAACTATTTCCTTTTGTATATGATTATCAATACACTAACTGCCCCTAAGAAAAAATTTATTAAGAAGTGCCTCATACAAATTCTGAACAGGAAACCCACAGAATAATTTTTATAACTCAATGCTCACATGGTGTCAACTTTGGGTGGTGAAGTCCGCTCTTTCTTTTGCATCAGCTACTACAAGAGAACCTATGTGAAGTAAAGACTGTCTGCTCAACCAAAAAGCATACAATAGACTGTATCATTCTGTTTTGATGGTAGACTGATGGCTACTAACATCCATAAGATGTTTTCATGAAAGTTTGAGTGAAAAAATTTGCTTGGGAGAGTAACCCTGTCCCACAAAATACTAAGTATCTAATTTATATTAGAGTATTTAACAGCTCCTAGCACTAATTTAAATTGAAACTGCAAAAGTCCCAACACTCTTTAGGTAAATACCTGTAACTGATACCCAACTAGGACTGGGACAGAATCAGCATGTCACCTGACGATGAACAAGTAAACCCAAATGAAACTTGCATGCTACACTTCTGCAGAATGCTCAATGAAGAGGGTAAGGCAGAAAAGGAGGCTCCAATTCCAAACTAGAAATGGCAACAAAAGGCAATAGTACTGGAATCTTGCTAAACAGGCAGTAAACCCTCTTGAAAAATAATGGTAATGTGTTCATGTGAGGTTCCTACAATCTCCTAGTGTGCATATTTATCAGTATAAATAGAATAAGAATAGCTTCAGCCACAATAGTAGGGCCAATGACCCTTCCTTTCATTTCATGGTTTTACCTATTTCTTAGTTAACAAGGAAAATCATTGTAAACAATGTACAGTCTCTTCTAACCATTTCAATTTTTTCCATGCATATTTGGAAATCGAGTGAAGCATCATTCATTCTACTATTTTTATGGGGTCATTGAAGAAAAACAAATTAGTTGGGAAATATGCAAATTCAGACAGGAAAGGCTAGAAAAGACATATTACGCCACTGTATTCAGGAGTAAGAGACTCAGGCTTAACTAAGGGTAAAAGCCCACAAAAAGTTTCACATGTTATCAGCTGAAATCATGTTAGTGTTCCTTCAGGAGCAACATATAATCAACTTCTTAGAATATCATTAAATGCCTAAAGCAGTAGACCATTTCTAGGTATGAACAGGATATTGAATCTCTGGAGATATTCAAGACCTGTCTGGATGCCTACCTGTGCAACCTGCTCTAGGGAACCTGCTGTGGCAGCGGGGTTGGACCCGATGATCTCTGGAGGTCCCTTCCAACCCCTACAATTCTGTGAGTCTGCGATTCTGTGAATAGATGCTGGTATTTGTACTGTGCTACAGAAACCCGACTGTAGTTTTTCATTTGTCTAGAACCCTAACCTGGGGAAATGTGCTGAAGTAAAACTGTGTTCTTTAACTGCTTATCCCTCTAAATAAATATTAAGTCCAAACTTAAAGTTAACTCTGCTCAAGTTCTTTTAACAAAGGAAGACAGACAATTTCTAGGTTGCACTAAACAGACCTTCTCTGGGCTCTATCAGTAGTGTAGCAAATAACATCAGTTAGAAATAAAAAAAAAAAAAAATCAGAATTTCTAGAATAAAAGGGACAGTATCATTATTATTTGTATTTTATACAACTGTGAGTGGATGTAATCAGAGTTCTGAAAGCCAGTAACTTAAGTTTTGACTCGAAGAAGCATAAACAATGAAAGCTTTCCTAGGATAACTGTGTTCAGGACCCTCAGCACATCAACTTTGCTCTTTTCCCACTCCTACGGGTTCAGCCCCCTGTGTTCAAGACCAACTCTGACTCAGTGCCGCTGAGTAACCTGCATGGAACCTTCTCAGGGACCTCTTTCACCTTCAGCTGGGAGCTGAAACTCACACCCTCATTCTTGATCCTGGAGTGCGCTATACTGCAGGCATGCTTGTACTTGGCTGCGTACCTCACTGATCCTGATCCACCAACTTCAAATCCTGGCTTGACCACAGACTTCCCTCCTCACTATAAGCCTGCCTGAGAACTGCTGGACTGTTATCTGAGCCTGGTTACTGCCACTAGACTTGCTCTGATCTTCTTGTTTGGGAACAGTAGGATTGTGCCCCTGGCCAGTGAGTGTACTGCACCCCCAGCTCACACTACAGTGGGGAGCGGCCTCCCCACCCTGCTGCTCCCTGACAAGCTGGGCAAGAACCTCAGGTCCTTGAGAAATAGATTGTAAGACTGAAGAACTTGAGTTCAGCAGTATCATACAGAGCATCCCATACAGAAGCTATCAGCAAACTGTCTGTAAGCTACTGGTTAGGTGAGCCATTAGAGTTTCGTTAGTAAGTTTAATGAGAAAACCATAAGATAAAGAGAATACTGTCTTAAATTGAGATTTACTTGCACTGCCATGGAGTCCACATAGCAGAGCTATTACTAATAAGCTCACTTGCTGAATGGCTTTTGTAGATCAATAAATATTGCAAGTAAAGAATAAAAAGCTTAAATTCCATGCAGAAACGGGGTTTGTACCTTCAATGAGTCTTAGAGGTCATCCTATCTGAAAGTGATTTTATTGATATTAACCTCAAAAAAATCAAAATGCACCAAGAAAAAGAAGAAAACACGTTTCCGTAGAAATCAGATCTGTAGCGTTACTCTTTGCCATCATTTTAATTGTCCAGAAGAACAAACAATTACAGTATCAATTTAGGAAGGCATATGAAAACTGACGAACAAGCCCTCTGATGGCTTAAAGACATGATGTAGATTTAAAATGAAAATCGAAAATCTTGTTCCAACAAAATAAGTGCCAGGCTGACTGTGTTTTTGTTTGTTTGTTTTTTAAATTCTTTCGAGAGCCTTTTTGGTCATAATATCCAGACAAAACACCGAGGAATTAAGCTGTCCATATCAGAAAGCACAGCTTCACACAACAGCGCTCGCCGGTATAAACTATTACTTCTGTAGCTGCAACTTCTATTCAGCACCAAAACTATGATCTCTGTAGGAGACAAAGGAGGAAGAACAAAGACAAAGAACAAATATTTAGCGGTACACTAGTTAGACTACCCTACTTACTGCATTTGACAAGATCATAATGAAGATTACAGTACTAAAGTAAAGGCATAGACTAGACCAAGAACAGTTGCCAATACTGCAGATCAAAGGTCCACTAGTTTGAAATGTCATCTGAAGAAGAATTAAATAAGATCATCTGGAAATGAAGAAAAAAAAATCCTATCCTGGGGATTGTTCCTACTCCGATGGAGCCAGTTAAGTCAAAAGTACCATGGTGGATATAATACCTCATACCACAGAGCTAGACAAACTAATGACTGCTTCCAAAACAGACATGGAATCAGATTAATGAATGCTTCAAGAATGAGATTTGCCTGCCAGCAGCTGCCATCAGAACAGGCACTAACAAGAGGGAGAACAAGGACAGCTAAACCTATCAGTGAAGGTACTGCATGCCAGCTAAGAAACATGTGACCTGTACAGATGTGGCCCCAAAACATAATCATATGCAAGGTTAAGCCCTCATCTAATGTAGACTGGATTTCCTTGAATCAAGGAAACTTTTTCACAGGTTTAGACAATGGCTATGTCTGTTTCTGCAGTGCAATGCAATTGTAATTCTGCAAGGAATTCTTTAAACTGTTTACTAATGATGGATTTGTAAAGCAAATAACACAGAAAAGAAAACAAGAATCCCACTTCTGCAAGCAAAAGAAGTTCAGAAACAGTACATTACTGTGTGGGAGGAATGCAAGTACGTACCACCTTCATCTCCGATGGACATTTTGTACTGGGTTCTTCTCAAAATTCCAGTTTTTGGAAGACTTGTTTTCTATAACATCATCTTTTGAGAAGAGAGAGTAAGAGTACCAAAAGAAAGAAAAACAGAGTAGAAAGCAAAACATGAAAAAACACCCTCTTGCTTCTAATAGAGGCAAAATTATAAGGCATGAAAGAGTATTCATTCTGCAAGGAACTCTACTAGCTACCACTGTAAAGCCTTTAAAATTTATAAAAAAAAGTAAAGAAAAAATGCATAGAAGATGCCCAGTACACACTTATGATATCAGAGAGCACCAAATGTAAAAGGAAGATCAGACAATTTTGCTCAAATGCAATCCATCTGTTTCTAAATTCATTTTCACACACCCATGAATCTCTCTGGTCATGCAAGTTTATCACACCTGGTTGTCAAAGTTTCAATGAGGTTAAGTATTTGCAGTCATTCAAGAGGTGAAAAATTTATGAGGAAAAAAAAATATATATATCAATGAGGATGGTGGGTTTTGCCCTCCAGAAGTTACTTTTTTTTTTTTTTTTTTCCCTGGAAAGCAGAAACAGATTTTTTTTTTTTTTTTCCAAAGTTGGCTACCAACATTTTATTCTAAGATCTGATAGCAGATATTAGACTATTTAACACACTGGTCAGTATTTCTCCCCAAAATGTCACTTTCGAATGGCATATTACAATAAGAAAACAGCATACTAGAGCAGTAATTGTAAGAAATCATGATCTGTCTTGCAAAAACTCCTAATGGTACTGAGATTTTTGGTATCAAAAGCTGGTCAGAATATATTCTGTGCTCCAGTCTTCTGCTTTACTGTTCCATGCTGGAAAAGCACAATTATCTTTATAAGCATTGGAAAAGGGATACATCTTGGGCTAAGGCACAAACAGTCACCTGATCATTGATGAGCTGGTTCTGCAATGAAATGAGTCCTACCCTGCAGTTATGTGATTTTAGGATGTTTGGTATGTTATTCTATGATTCTCAATATTCAACTTCAGCATACTTGAAACACCAACAGATGTACACCAATTAAAGTCAATTTTTTTTTCCTAACAATTTTTTTCCTATTGTTTCATATCTTTTTTCCAAAGCAAGGGTATGAATCAATAATTGTCCAGACAGGATCTATAACCTATAATAACTTCTGTGGACTAACTTCACTATTCAGTTTACTTTTTCATACTTTTTCCTCTTTGCAGAAATGTGAATCCACAGCTTAAAACTGTGCTAAATTTACATCAGTGAACAACTCTTTAACCAAAACACAAGCAGATATAGTAAGTCATCAGCAGTACAGATTATTCTAATTTGCAAGAGAATGCTCATCATTCAGAGCATGCACTATCAAATTTCAATGATCAGACATCTTCACTTTAATTGGACAATTATAAAGATTTTTATAACTAAATGCACAGCTAGTCTACTAGGTCACTCAAGTGAAATGACAGTTCAGACAGCACTAAATGAAAGTCAAATTGTAGTCAGTTTCCCCACTGCTCCATTTCCCTCTGCTCTTGACCACCTCTATAGCGCTCTGAGAACGTGTATGAATATTTTTCCTTTAATGAACTCTTAAGATTACATACTATTTTTCCTCCCAGAACAAAGTGTCCACTCAACCAGCTAATAAACTACAACAGTAATTCAACAGTGAAAAGCATCTAACAGTTGCAACTAAATTTGCAACTCAAGAGATTTTCAGATGGGAAAGCAATAATGTATCTGAACTATTCACACTAGGTGTCATAGACAGAAGTACACAGATATCCAACCGAGGTGGAATTGCAAAAGCCAGACGATTCAATCATCCCTTATACAGAGTATCTACTCTTTCATCAGTTGTTACTAAGGTATTTGCGTTCTGTGTGCTCACAGATACATTGTTTAAAGACCAACAACATTTGTATTTGCTACGCAATTTCTTTCACCTTTAAGCAAACACAAAAATTTCAAAACAAGCCTAAGCTAATGCAAAACATGTGTACCAACACAGCAAACTTGAACATTCCACTATACTCCAGAATAAAATGTACTTATGGGATTTAATCAACAAGAAAAATGCTAATTGTTATGCATGATCCAATAGACTGCTACTACAATAATTCAGTGAATGCGTTCAGGTTATTTTTTTTTAAGACGTAAAGATCTCCATATATGCCATTCTAAAGTGTTATGTTTAGAATACTTATAGAACTAAAACTGACAGAAAAAAATGACTAGAAAATGAATTAGCACTTCACCAATAAATATTAAAATGAAGAACAAACCTAATGACTAGTCTAAACTGATACTAACCAAATCAAAGTAATGCCAGCATACAAGTAGAGCTACGAGATAAAAACAAAAGTGACTAAGCCACAAATGCATAAGATGAAGACACTGCACAAGAAATAAGATGGCAAAAAAATAGAAATCTAGGGTTTTTGTTTTTTAAAGGCTTTTTTTAAAGGTTCAAAAAAAATAGGAACACCAACATGATTGCACCCGTGCAATGAAAAAAAAAAAGTGTTGTAGAAGTTTCAATACAAAATCTGTTAGTCCTAACATCCTTTTTTTTTTTCCAAGATGAATAATTTATACTAACACCATCTGCAAATAAATTCTACATCCCAATTAGACTCAACTGAAATGCATGAAATCACAAGGCTAAGGAGTCTTTCTTCCCCAGTTTCCTCTGAAATTGAGATGAGAGTTAGAAAGATCAACCTTAATTCATTGTGGAGTTAAGACTGTAAATGCTACTTCATACTTAAAAGGAACTACTCATTTCAATTTCTCAAGCTTTTACCTAATCCCATTTTGTAGTTAGGCTAGTCAAACTGTTGGTCTTCATGAAATATTAAGTACAATTTAAATATTAGAAATTATTTCATACCTAAATAGCCTGTAATACTGAGCTATCTTATGTGAAAATTCATTTTTATTCAACTACTTTATTCAGGTCAGATTATTTCTTCTTATTGCACACAGATACAAGTGTATGGACTTCTTTTTAAAAATAAAGCAAAGGCAAAAACAGACTGCTATTAACCTTGTATAATTTTTTTTTTTTTTAAAGAAAAACAATGTAAAACGTGTAATCGAAGTTTAAGAACATGCATGTTTTAGAGCTCTTGAAAACATATAAACATACTTATTTAATGGTAGAGAACTTGCAAGAAGCAGGGTGGGCTGGGAAAGTATGAAGAAGGGGAGAAAGGAAAGCATACTAGCATTTGCAATGCAGTTGCAAAAACATACTCTTTTCTTATCCAACCTGTGCAGTTGTTCAGTTCATTTAAAAGTGCTACCCAATTAGCATGAAAACTGATATAAAGATATGCAATTATACAGGCAAAAATTACTGCTTGTAAGTACATCAGTTCAGAAGTGTAAATTAACAGGTACCTTTTGTAATGTGAATTACAAGTGCTCTAGTAGTAGCCAAATTGTATACAGAGTACAACATAAAATGTAAGTTTCTATGTGTAAATGGGACAGTCTAATCATGTTCAAGTTTGGTAACTAAGTTACAATGGTAATGTGAAAACTGTAGTCAAGTGCAGGCAATTTCTTAGATTTTTGGAAGCAAACAATGAAATTGCAGTCTCTCCTCAAAAGAAACACTAGAAATGTTTAGCTTTTTTGACAGGGAAGAAGAAAATAAAATATGAAGGAGAATGAGGAAAAAAACATGGTTAAACGAACAGATCTCAAAGTATATGCTGAAAACAGAATGGATTACAGTCAGAGGAAGCAACATTAGATGACCAAGCAGCGAGACTGCATTATTTTAAAATGACTGGAGAAAGAGTAATCAGATTCCAAGTGTGAGGAAAAACAGGTATGCATTTCTGATGCTTATCCAAGTCCTCAGTTTTTCTTGCCTTGCTTATAAAGAACATCCTGAAGACGAGCACAGATGAGAAATAGGCATATTTCAAAAGCCATCTGTTTTGAGACTTAAAGAAGGACCTGATTCATTATGACACATTCTTATCATAGGGAAGATTTCTGCCTCATTCAACTTTTGCTCAAGGCCTAGAGGACAGCTCCTACTCTCTCCAATAGGTACAGTAATATAACTCACTGTATTTTGTCTCCTATGCCTATTATAGCTTTTCTTGCAACTCTGAGCAGGCCCTACTCGTCTCCCTAGCCACCCCTTTCACTGTCGTTCTTTTCTGCTGAAAACTGCATCTCTTTGTACTTCCTCACTGCAAGTGCACTGGTCTAACAGACTGCTGCTAATCCTTTGTCATGATACTTGATCCTCCTCTTGGTTTCACTCTATAATTTAAGAGGAATATACTGATACTCTCTGTACTATTTCCACGCTTCAGAAAGTAACATTTCAAGTGTCTTAAAATGGTGAAGAACCCCCAAATCCTATCAGGTTCCATTTGAAATGCAAATATTCTAGCGGAAAGTACGAGTTACCTATTTTTAGAAAACCTCTCCGTTGCTTCTAACAAAGACTCTCAAATCTGCAGTCCCATATTTCAAATACCTCTGATATCTAAAGTGAAAGCCAAAAAATATCTACTTTTAAATTCTCTCAAAAACAAAACCCTGTGCAACTTTGACTCTCTGAAATTTAAAAAGTATATTTGGAGATAAAACTACCTTACAAATAATTAACAACTAACGTCAACAGTCAGCGATCACTATGTTAGGTACTATGCACATATTTAATAAGAGACAAAACTTTTATCCTAAAAGCTTGCAATTAAGCTTATCAAAAGTGACACGAATACATGAGAAAAAGACAAGATAATAATACAAAAATTATTATCAGCATAAATAAGAGTCATAGCATACCATTCGCCTAGTCACTGCAAAGTATTAGCACAGTCAAGTGTTTAAAAAGGCATCTGAAAATGGTAATGTAAGTGGCTTTTCTGACTTCTGTGGATCTCTCCTTTTGCATAAAGGGCAGCACAAGGGAGTGTGACGGCATTTCAAGGAAAACTAGAACAGACAAAAATGTCTAACAACACTGGCAGGCCAAAGACCAATGAATTGAAGACTCAAAGCCCCATAAACAGGGACTACTAGATTTTATTCTCTATAGCAGAAGTCGAGAAGGCATTTTTTCTGCTCTCTCAAATGCTTTTATGATTTCAGTGAGACAGAATCTGATTTTGTGGTCTTGCTGGATTCTGTCCACAATTATTGGAGATTCAAATACTCACCTCATCAGTAAGAAACTCCTTACTCAGACCAAAGTCCGTCAGCACCACGTGGCCATCAGAATCGAGGAGAATATTCTCAAGTTTTATATCCCGATATATAATCCCCAACTGCAGAGAGAATATAAGAAACATATTTCCAAATCAGTGTAACCATATCAAGGAGACACTGAATGCATTTAAATGTGAAGCTAACAAAATTCCCATTATTTAATCTACCACCTCAAAGTTTGCCCTCAAAAAGGAAAATTTTAAAAGTGTATTTGAAGAAATAACTTTGAAAGACTTGTGAATTCTCAGAAATTAATGCACCAGGTAATGTCTTAAAGTTTGAAGGACATAATATATCCTTTACATCTAAAAGTGAATGAATACTTGCTTCTGAAAACACTTTCAGTTGTGCCAAAATTTCAAAACTCTGCTGTTTCATTGTAACAAAAGGAGAACTGAACAACAGTGAAACCCAAACACTGTTCATGTTCACTACAAATTAGGCTTACTGACATACTCAACCCTTTGATAGAGATTACTAAAAATTAACTATAATTTGTAAATAATACTTTTCACACTGCAGATGAGAATGTGTATCCTTAATCTGGTACACATGAATAGACATTTCATCAGAAAGTATTTCTAATTATACAACTAATATGTCCCACTAGTAGGTAAAGTTACTTTGAATTTAAGACTATCCAAAAAATATTTATCCTTACTTGCTTTATACGATGTGTACTTACTAACTGTACATGATGTGAAAAGAATAGTTGTAGTTCCACAAAATCAGCTTGTAGCATCCACTAAAAGTATAAAATTACTTTACCTTGTGTAGATGTTCAAGTGCCAAAACAATTTCCCCAATATAAATTTGCACCTCATTTTCTGAGAATCGCTCTCTTTGTGAAAGGTGAGTAAACAGTTCTCCTCCATTTATATAGTCTAAAAAGTAGAACAAAGAACCTTGTAATTTCACTTTCTGACAACTTAATTTTCTTACTGCAATATTAATAGGTACTTTGTAAGTTATTTAATAAGATGTTCTGGGATCAGATGCTTTTACTTTATTGTAACTCTAAAATTTCATCACATTGTACAATACTCAGTTTCCTTCTTAGGGGAGTGAACATTATGAACTTAAATAAGCAGCAACACCATAAAGTGAGCCTCAAATATCCATAAATTACGGAAGACGAATATTTTTTGCAAAACCGGTCTTTTAGTTATTCAGAAAAATAAAAAGAGCAGCATACCTGTGGTATCTATGAAGTGAATATTTGCACACCCTTATGAAATATTTAAGAACAACAAGCCAGACTGACATTAAAACAGGCAATTCAAAAAACACATATTAGGTGAAATAATCAACTATGGGCAATTATAAGTTTTACCCTTTGCAAGTGGAACTTGGATGGCAAAACTTACTGAAGGAGATTATTTCCACATACATTCCCACATGGAAACCACACTTTCATTCTTTGCAGGACACAACAGGGTGGTTTTCCCAGTCAGGGAGGGGAAAAAACCTAGTTAGTACAACAGAGCTCCACTGCAATGCAAACACATTTTAGATATAGAGTTGCTTACACTAGCAATATACATTAAATCATTAATTTGCAGTTCTACACCTCCCATATTGTATTTGAGGTCTACATACACAGAGCAGGGTTGCTCCACAACATCTCACTCAACATTTTCTTGAGTATAGTTTCTATAGATTCATGTATTATACCAAAAATTCTTTGAAGCAGAAAGCATATATACAAATCATACACATTCTAATGATGGAAGAAGCAAAAAGAGAAGAAGAAGAGAAACTTTTTTTTTTTTTTTTAATATTTCTAATGAGAGCAACTATTTAGTGTCCGGTAAGAACTGAATTCCAGGCACTGGTCTACAGACAGCAATACCTAACAGATATTGATCAAAGCTGCCCCAGTAGTGGCTGAACAAACCCAAATCTACTCAGGTTTTAACACTAAAGTTACAGCCCAATGAAACAACCTGTTTTTAAATTCTTCACGCCAGATCAAATGCACCACCACCACAATGAGGGGGGAAAAAAAATAAAAATGAATTATACTTGAGTATAAACTCCATCTGGTAGTTCAGAATATATACATCTTTAGAAGTAGTAATAACTTAACCCCATGTGACAAGTTTTGTTTAGAACTGGTACTCGGATAAAATATCTCATTCTTTCGATCCTAGCTTAGAGTCAACCTAAAAACTGGAATCAGCTATATTCTGGAAAACAGACAGAAATGCAACTGCATGTCTGCACTTGATTCAGATTAAATTACTGCTGCTATGATATCTGGCAGCCAAAGACTTCTATTAAGTATTGCACAGAGGCTCCAATTCTAAAACCTCTTGAACCTGAAACAACTTGCTGCTCATTTGCCAAGCTCAGTTGGGTAGAAGAGAGACAGACACTGGTTTCCCTGAAAATTCAGAAGCTGCTGAAACACAGAATTCCAATACCACATCAAAGAAATAAAGTGATTTACAAAGATTTAAATAATGAGACAAAAGACTTGCAAGAAACCATTTTGTTGTTATTGTTTTTTGTTTTGTTTTGTCAAGGAGGGCATGAAGCCTAAATGAATTATAAAGTAGCTTCAGGCCATGCTAGATAGGAGTGGTTTTTTTGTTTTGTTTTGTTTTTGCTTGTTTGTTTTTACTCTTGCAAAGAGTGATTTAAAAAGAGCAGATCAAAATAAAAAATGCAAAAAACCTACACACTACACAACTTTATTCCCATTTTCTGCTAAAAAAAGAAAGAAATGGACATTTCTGGAGCAATTGTTACTCTGAGAATGGGTTCATGTAAACTTTGTGGAAAAGCAAAAACAAAGAACAGAAAAGACTTTAATTATACATCAGCTTTGAATTTTTTGCTTTAAACTTCACCTTGATGTTGTGCTAAGGTGGGAAGCAAATGTAGGTGCCCAGTCTGTGCTATCTATCATGTAATGTTCTTCAAAACTACTGGGCTCCCTTCCTTTTTGAGTCTATAGAAACCATATTCTTTATGAGTATATAATCCCAACCTTTTAATTTTCTCTTCATAAAAAAGGTTCTTCTGGTCCTGTAATTATCCCTGTCACCTAAATTTCTCTGTACATTTTTTTTATATATATATATGTATGTGTCTATATATATAGACACATACGTATATGTGTATATATATATATATATATATAGACACATACATATGTATATGAAATGGATATAGTTTTATATATATATAAAATTTTTCTAATGGGATCTAAATTGCATTCCAACCAAAAACCTCTGGATTAGTACTATAATGTTTAAAATACATTCTCACATTTTGTCTCATGTTCCATAGAATTTTTTTTTCCAAATTATTCGTCTATAAATTAAATACCTCAACAATCAAAGATGAAACCCTCGTTATTAAAGGTTAACATCAAGGAATCACAAAGCTATCAATGCATTTCTAATATTTGCTTCATCTTCATTTCTTTTCTGCTTCATTGAAACAATATTTGCTTCATCTTCCAGTCTTTGACAATATTTTACACATTCTTTAGTGTCCTCTGCAAAGGAATTTGTGAAAACCCTTCTTACACTTTTCAACTCCCATTTTCAAAAGGAATCTAGTCAATACTTCATTTAAGCTTGAGCTCTTCAGGCACCCGTTTTATCCCACAGTAATATATGAAACTAAGGTATGTACATAGAACACCTTCCTAAGAATTGACCGCCAGTGGGGTAGGATTCGTATAACATTAATGAAATGTTATTAATTCAAAGTCTAAATCAGCCTGTTAATTAAGGTTCTACAAATGGAAGTTATGAGTTAACAGTAACCAGAAAACCTGTATTTCAATTAAAGGACCATTTACTTCTTCAAATAAACCTAAAAAAAAGAAAAAAAAAAAAATTGAAACCTGAAAGTCTCTCAATACTCAAGAGACAAACGGTTTTGGCAGCAAATGCTTCCTGAAGCAGTGAGGTTTAAAGCTGCATTTATTACTCTTTTCCAGCTCTTTAAGTACATGCTCCTCATTATCAGGAAAAATCCTTGACCCTCTCAAGAAAGCCAGGACTATTTAAAGGCAATGAAATTGGGGAATAAAACAGAAGAAGGAATATAACTACTTAATGTCAGCCTCTTTCCCTAAAACATTACTGTCCTGAAAGGGAAGCATGAGCGGTGGAAAGTGTTATATCTGAGTTGAAAACCCCAAGAAAGTTCCTCATCAGTCTCATGCCAAGCTTGCAAATGCTATAAAAATAGATCTGGTTCTTCACATAAAAATGGAAAGCAAAATGGCAAGGACAGAAGTAGAATGAAGAATGTTCTAATAAGCCTTGCTATACAATAGTTCATTATCAGGGATCTCTCGTAAATGGGTATTTATGAAAGTTACAAGAATTTACGAAAATAAAGTATCACAATGCACAAAAGCAAGTAACAGATTAGAGTTGAAGAGCTCTAAGAGCTTATTAACTAAGACTCCAGTGTTTTAAGGAATTTGATCAAAAATGAAAGCACAATTGTCTTAAACAGGCGTTGCCCACCCTGTTATGAGGGCACCTGTGGAGCCACATGGGCCTGACTGACAGAATCTTGCAGTTTGCAGCAGCTGAGTGCTGCTAGAGTGTACCAACTGGTCAGCGTAGTGGCAGGCAGCCCTGTCCTCTCAAACAGATGGCAACAGTTCAAAAACACCGATCACATTAAAAACACATTGTAAGTTGTCTTCAGAGTGAAATGAGCTGTATGTTTGAACTTAGTAGGCTCTCTGATGCTCATGTATTTCCTTACTTTCATAGAATATCCCAAGTTGGAAGGGATCCACAAGGACCATCAAGTAAAACTCCTGGCTCCACACAGGACTACCCAAAAAATAAAGCCGTATGTCTGAGAGTGTACTTTTTTCTTCTTTTCTACCAACTGATCCCAGAAACAAAGTCACTTTTGGTCACCCCACCTTACCAATAACCTTTGTGCCACATAAGCAAAGGCGGCATACAGAGAAAGCAAACAGAATCATTTTAATGCCCATACAAATGTTTTCAATTGTAGTAGCAATTTGTCCGAAATTTTGCAGAAAGCTAATGCAGTGTACAATAATGGTTAAAAAAAGCTGCAAATGAAGATTTCATCTTCTAGGTAAGTTCAAGAAAATTTATTTTTAGTAATTTTCCATCTCTGCTTTAGGCAATTATGACCATTTCAGTGACTTGCATGCAACAAAATATGTCTATTTTTTTTTCCCAAGTCAGAGTAGTGCACTGAAGTTTAAACAGGAAAACCACAAAGGCACTGTTGAAGATGAACAGTATTTTACTTCCTATATTCTCCCATACAATCTCCAAACACACAGTACTTAAGACCACATAAAAAAAAACACTACAAAACATTAAGGAGGTAAAAAGGTGGATTATATATCTATTTTTTATATTTTATTTTGCACTAATGTAAGAGTTGAATCCTGAAAACTACTCACCTAAAATGAGATGAAGCTTTGTATCTGTCTGGAAGGCATAATGTAACGTGACCAAAAATGGTGATTGCCTAATGTGCTCCAATACTTGTCGTTCTGTCCTTGTGTGCTCAGTTGTTTTGGCTTTTTGAACTATTGTTGCTTTCTTCAGTACTTTCATGGCATACAGTTTTCCAGCATCGTGGCCACTTACTTTCCTTACTAGGAACACTTTTCCATAGGCTTAAAAAAGAAAGAGTGGGAAGAAAAGCAGTTACTTATACTACAAGTCTGTCTGACACCATGATACAATGGCTGATTATTAACATTACACAGCATTTCTCATTTGGCCCTTATTTTCAATTATGCTTCGTTATGCCAAATAGTAATCATTCAGGTTAAATCTTTCAGGACTTCGTTTCAGACTGACCTTTTCAAAATAAATTTCAACCAAATCACCTCAGTGAGTGAACACAGCAAGAATAGGAAAAACAGAGTTTCAGTATTTAACATAAAAATTAGAAAGGTGATTTCTTCCTTTGCAATAATCTAAATATCCCATACCTAGAATTTGGCAAGAGTATGGGGGTAAGGGCAATGCTAGTTTTTTCCCCAAAGACGTATGACCATTTTTGTGCAACTTAAAAGCTTTCATTACTGGCTTTACAGCACTAAAGTTCCAGAAACGCTTTCAAAAGCCAATGAATTCTTCCCATCCATACTTAGAACACAGGAACTTTGAGGTTCCCAGACTGGACTTAAAGGAAAATAAGCTAGAAGAACTCTCCCCAAAAGAAGTTTTCTGAACACAAACAAGGAAAAAAAAAAAAA
>VXAA01004466.1:694816-716499 GCA_013399115.1 Anseranas semipalmata
AAAAAAAAAAAAAAAAAAAAACACGTCACCAGGACCAAAAGGTAGTCATTCCAGACTTTTTAAGTAATGAATCTAAGTGTTCTGTTTACATATTTGGTTAAAAATATGCTCCACACTGCAGTAATAAAACAGAAACAAACTTTTTTTTTTTTAAATAAAAACGGCTCCTATAGGCCAATAAATGACATCTCTACTACACAAAGCTGTAGTAAGAGTAACAATTAGATTTAGCACATACGTAAACAGGATAACATGAGAAAGAATCAGTGCTACTTTTGTAGAAGGTAATAATTACTTCTATTAATAATTGCTCAAAGGAATCACGAGGAAGGAACAACAATATGCTTTTCTTATCTAGATTTCCAAAGCACGTAACAAGTTCCCTTACAAAAAGTGTCTTGAAAATACTAAACAATCATGGGTTCAAAGAAGGGGTCCTCTCATGGATTAAAAAACACATTAGCAGACAAAATGAAAGGTTAAAAATAAATATTCAGCTTTTAAGATGAAAGGAGGACACCACCTGTGTGATTCACTCATAAATGAACTACAGTGAGGAAGTTAGTAAGTTATCTGCTGCAACAGAAATCAAAGCTGACTGCTGAAAACTGCAAAAACCATATCAAAATACTAAGTAGCTGAATAATAACATGACAGAAAATTCCAAGTCAGTAAATGAGTAATCCCTGTGAAGTAAGATAATCATTAATTTTTCATATTGTTATAACTGAGAAAAAAATATCTGGCATTTATATAGACAGTTCTGTAAGAAAACACCCCCTAATGGCTACTGGTAATCCAAAAAGCAAATAGAATGCGAGTACTTCAAGGAAAGTATTAGAGGGGAAAAATGACACACACACACTGCCCCCCAAACCTTCAACACTAAAACAAAAATCCCTTATGCTGTGGTATGAAATCTTTGGGTGTTCCTATCTTGAGTAATGCATGCTATTTCAGTCCTCCTCTCTTCTGTCCCCAGCTCCCCCATCAGAAAAAAAAAGTGCCAGAGAACTTTAAAAGATCCAGAAAAGAATAACAAGGATTATTCTAATTACGAAGGGAAGTGAACACAGACTTTTTATTCAGCCTGAAAAAAGTAGAGTACTGAAGAAGATGCTAGAGAGTTAAAAATCAAAAATTTGCATGAAGGTAATTAAAGGACATTTTTTCATTATTTCTAAAAATAAAATAACTAAGGTAACAAATGAAAGCATCAGGTATCAAAACTAAGAACTACACAACGCGCAAATACTCAATTAAACTATGGAACTACTGCCACATTATGCTGTAGATGTCAAAAATGTAGATGAGTTCAAAAAGATTATATAAATTCTTGATGGAGAGGAATGCACACAAAGTGTTGCTAAACACAGAATCTCTGGCTCAGGCAGACCCCAAACTGCAGACTGCTACAAGGGTATTAAGCCAACCACCATCGTATGCCTCTTCATGTTCTTCTAGGGTCTCTTTAAGCCATTGTGAGAGACAGACAAGTAAACCAGCTGTGGGATTTGTATAACCCCTACGTGGCCATCAGCTTCACACTGCATTCCTAAAGAGAACGCTCAAGTATCTCAAAACTGTAAATGAGTATATACAGAGATACATACATACACAGAGTATGCTGTCCTGATGGGAAACGCTCAAATTGCATTGATCTTCAAACACACTGCATAGTTACTCCCAGTAAGCAACTACATGTAACTCCAGCTTTTTCCTGCCATTTCCCCCACACCCCTGACAGGGAATAGAGAGTTACGAGTTACCAAATGCTGTATTACTTTTTTTTTCCCCTGTAGCTGAGCTCTGCTTCATTCAGTACACAAAAGTTATATTGTTCATATAATTAATAATTCTTTCCAAAAAGTTGTTCTTTAGCTGACTTCTTATACTCTATCGTGTCATGCTTGCATTCTTTACAGAGCCCATTATTCCCACTATGGTTTTTCACAGATATAAAACAAGTTTTCACAATCTACCTGTCAAGAAAGGCAGAAAGAGCCACAATAGGTTAGTGTAAACATCTATCTATTTTAGGTGACAAATGTGAGATACCAGAACATTTCCTCCCCTCGCTCCCCGTGATGTTCAGTATTAGCTAGCACTCCCCGACTTCAGTTGTAGTCATGAGATCTCAAGTGTACCTGTAAATTGCACTTGATAGTCTCAAGCTGGTCGTCAAGAAATGGATAACCACAGATGTAAAAAGATTATTATAGTAAAATAGCCACCGGCCATAAACCCTGTCATGATGTATAGGCACAAATTATCTGAATCAAGGTTGCACAGACCATAATACTGTGACCACAATAATACTATTATGCATGTGTACAATTTTAATGTTAATCACCCGTTTTCCGATATCGAATGTTGAATTATTTTAGCATCTGAAAAACAGACCCTACTATTGAGAGCACTGGTTTAACAGACACACAAAAAAAGATGCTTTTTGCATCTACCAACACACAACAAAAACCACTGTGGAGAATGGCCTTAGCTTGCATTTCTCAACTGCAGAAGGGAAGAGCCCTAGTTTTCACCAATTTTCAGCTGGAGCTTGATATTTAACTTTGTTATGCCTCTCTAAAATGTAGATCATTACACAGAAGCTCCCTTAGGTTCCCAGGACACAGCAGTTTTATCAAAAGTCTTGGAGAACATTAGGTTACACTAAATTAAAATAAACAAAAACCTCTGGATTTTAACACTTGGCTACTTGCATCTTTGATTATACTTTATAAGAAAAAAAACACATAATAACATATCTCAAACAGCAGCATGCTAGCAGTATATTAACAGCATCTACTACAGTTTTAAATATGGTATATGAGAAAATTATCTGGTAAACGTATGAGCTACATGGAAGTCTCTAGAACTATACTAATGTTAACTTAGAAGAATTTTGCAATACAGAGTTTTACTGTGGTACAAATTGTTTCTTCAGAAATCTGAAAAGGACTGACAGCATGATGAGGACTCTCAGCGGTTTTGATGAGAATAAATCTTAAGTAGCACTATTTTAATCAAGTGACTCATGATATATCCAACATCAGATTCTCTGATATTACCATGAGAAATCTACTTAAAAGACAATACTGCGACAACAAGTCACTTGAGTGGCAGCAAGGAGAAGGCACACAAGCTTACTGCAAGAACACCCTTACCTGATAATCTTATTTCAGAAAAGCTTTTTATGCTTCTCAGAGACACATTTTAATGTTCATTCTTATAAAAACAGATACACATCTCAACTATTTTCAAGGCAGAAATATTTAGCCAGCAATATATTCCCCACAGAGAAACACATGCACAATCACCAAATATTCACCCCCAAAATTTGTTTAAAATGTTTTAAATTGTGGAAGAACTAAAAGACAATATAATATATGCATATATAAAATATGCAAGACTGATCCTTATGATTTATTAAAAGCAGCAAAATAAACATTTAAGGTTAAAGATAAAAGCAAACACTAATTGCAGATTGATATGGGTATCAGGCTTGTGAGATGAGTAAGACATTTCATGCCAGCAATTTGTATCAAATTTCCACTTAATTTGTGAGGCAGAAAAATACAACTGGGGATTAAGACTTTCCTTTCACTAATGCCTTTTCCATGAATAATAATTATTTAGTAATACATATTTATCATACGTAAAAATTCAGCAAGTCATTCAAATATTCCAAAGTACACACTTCTTGAAAGCCAATGAATTAAAAACAAAGTAATCTTTGTTTCTTTTTTCTTCCTGTATAAATGCAAAACACATTAAGCCATTGCATCATGCCAGCTAATTCTAACAGAGAAAAAAAACCAAGCAATTCTTATTGTTTATAGCATACAGAATGGTTTCTGTGGACTTTTAAACCCATCAAAACTTGACAGTTATATACTGAAAATTTTAAAGCACTGTTTTTGAGTGCTAACATAATGTACACCTCTTAAACTACTTTTTTTTTTACTGTCATTGTAAGAATAATCATGAGACAACAATAGTAAAAGGCACAGAGGCACAAGATATCTAATGATTTGAATACATTTCACTGTGTTCTTGTATGATATATGCCTTATGACTTATTTCCTCTGAACTTTTCATTGTTATAATAGATTTAATCTACCATAGATTTAATCTACCTGAAAAATTCTGAGGCAGAACCCTCACCGTGCAGAAGCACGTCCATATAAATTAAAATTCAGGATGTGGCAAAGTCAGAAAGGCATACAGTTCTAACAGCTAAAAACGGGAGAGAAAACAAAAAGAGCCAAGCAAAAACCTTAAAGATCAAATAACAGCATTCTGAAGCAGCATCTTCAATTTTTATTGTCCACCACTAAACTACCAAAGATGATGCATTCTCTATCATACTTCCTTAGACGGCAGACATGCAGGAATCTGTAAGGGACTTTTTTCAATGTTATTATTTCCCCAAGAAAAAGTTCCTTGTCCGATTAAACAGGCAAGTGAGAGATGGTAAGTATGAAAGACAGAAAGTGGCAGGAGAGGGAAAGTTACATCTTAAAATGTACTTTCTATCAGCATTTTGCTTTCGTGGTGTGGTGTGTTCTGTTTGGTTGGTTTTGTTTGGGCTTTTTTTTCCTTCCACTTTTGGCTTTCTTAATAAATACTTTTCAAGTAAATAGGCATGGCAGGCAATCCATGCCTAATTTTTTTTTTTCCCCCCTTCAAGGAAGTAAGGTGTTAAATAAGAGCTCTCATTAGTCAGACAATCTACCAGTGGATAAACATGTCCCTCATTTTCAATTGTTATCAAAAATTGTTGGTAAATAATTAAAAATTATTAAGGTAAATTATTTTCTTCAAAATTTCTTTGAAAGCACTGCATGCTCCCAAAGTCCCATCAATTGATCAACTGAGAGCTGCCTGGATCATTCTCATAGTTCCTTCTTAAATGCAGGATTGCATTTGCTATTCTCTCCAGTTATACTGTATCACCTCTGACTCATTGGTTCCAGTAAAAATCTTTGCTACTGAACACCAATTTCATGTCCCAATTCTTTCAGCATTCTCTGGGGGGAAGAAAGGGATGAAACTGTACAAGTTCCAGGTTCTTTGACTGAACACAGTCGCCTCTTTTCAGTCTGCTCTTTCAATATAGAAAAATAAATTTTCTATTTCCAAACCCTGTCTCCGATTAGCCATTCCACTTTCCATTCAATATTCCTTATAGCTCTCCTTTGCAGAAACTGAAGTAAAAATTAACTTGAGGTCGAAGGTATTTGTAGATACTCCCTGATTTGGGCCCACTCTTTTGTGCACAGTAACCCCACTTCTTTCTTTCTTTCTCCTCCTTTTTATCTTACAGGAGGATAATATTTTACATTTTCTTCAATACTCTGAAAGATCTAACTTAATTTCACAATCTTAGCTTTATCAGAATACTTTCTGATCTTTAGGTGGAACTAAGATTATTCCTCCTCATATAACAAGATTTTGAACTAATTATTTGACATTCATCCTACCAATTTTACTCCCTTCATTTGAATTTATCTATCAGATTCTAAATATTCTCCACACCTAAGTCTTTAAGCTCTTCAATCCTATGGAATTCTCCATCTTGCTCTTTTAAGCTTGCTCCTGGAAAAATTTTCTACATCTTGTTTACTAATTTCTTTAACAGTTTTTATACTATTAATCATGACTTGCAAAAAACAGAACTAAAAACTTAGCATTTTCATTGCATTTTTCATCAGCTAGGCATATTGCTGTAAAGATAATTTCTTTAAATTCTTAAAATAAATTATGATTAAGATAAGTATTAATGATTAGATGAATTTTAACCATTTAACCACATAAAATTAATATGCTTAAGTACTCATATATTAGCAATTTCTATATAAGCACTTCAAATAATTTCTGCATACTAATTTGGAATTATATATGACAACTATATTCTTGTCTCTAGTTACTCTTCTGTCTTCATTAGTGGACTGTAGTTCTAGTGGTACACCAGATTACTGGGGCACGTGCTCAGGAGCCACATGCACCATCTCTTTTTAAGCACAGTTGACAGACTGAACGAAAGTGGCAATTTATTGAAATCAAAAGCAGAAATAGTTGAGCAGAAAAAAAAAAGAAGGAATAATCTACGTGTAGAAAAATGTATGAGCCAGAAAAATGTATGACTTTTTTTTTTTTTTTTTTAAGAATTTTTAGACTGAAGTAAATAAGCAAAGTGGACATGCATAAGCCAACAGAGTCACTTCCTGCTCTCTCCTTCATGGTTATTTGGAAGCAATTAGATTACTTTCATGTAAAGTTCCATAGAATAGAAGTTTTCTGTGTCATGGGAAGAAAAATTTTTATCTAGATAGGATGAACAGCTAAAAACATGATTTTAATGGACGGGAAATCTGAACGTTCCACATTAGCAAGGCTATAAAACAACAGCAGGAGAAAAGGATCTAAATGAAAATAAGAAGAAACTGGAATTTTGGAAAGCGTATACTGAATAGAACAAGGACAAGGCAGAGAAGTCAAGTAAACAATAATTTGCTCCCAGAACAACAAGCACATTATTAATAGTTTTATTAACAGTTCTATTGATGTCAAGTGTTACTGATTACTCCAATGGGGAAGTTTATTGTAATGATAGCTACTTAATGCAATGTAAAGGGCTCCAACTCTGATTAAAAGACTACTAATTCCGATTTCCTTGTATTTTCCTGTGAGACACAGGTCAAAAGAGAAGCATGTATAATATGATATTCTTTTAACACAAAATAAACAAAAAATAATAAAATAATAAAATAAAATTAAATAAATAAATAATAAAATATTATATAAAAAATAAAAATAATAAAATAATAAAAATATAAATAATAAAAAAATAATAAAATAAAATTTAACAAAAAATAAACTATCACTAGCATGCTCCTAATTGTGATAGTGTGTACAAAAAGAAACTAGGCACACAGGAACACAAGAAGAAATGCAAATTAAAAGTATGAAATTATACTACACCATAGCATGAAGAAAAAGCTGTTCAAAAAATAACTTCCACAGGAGAAACATCAGCACATATGGACACTATTTCTAATCATCTTAGTTTATTGTCTTTTTAATAAATAAACCTTAAAAAAGAAGATATAAACAAACCTTCACTGCCACTACCTGAAAAAAAAAAAAAAAACACCACCGTGCTAAGGCTATACAGAACTACCACGATTACATACACTGAAGCACAGTATCACTTAACTTCACGTATTTCGAGTATTTTCTTTAGTTTCTCCAGTTGCCTCATGAGAGACTATATTTAAAATATTGCAATTAGTCAAAATAGTATCTACAGCCATCACTTAATATGCGTAGGATGCTTCAATATATTGCAGTCGTACTCATTGCTCCAATCTCAACTCAAGCACAAGAACAAGAAATGACAGGCTTAAACAGGACCCCCACAACTCCTGACACAACACAGTTAAGGTCTTGTAGCAAAGTTTGCATGTTAACAGGTGGTTAGATTCTTATTAAGTTTTGAAAAATAATCTCTCTGCTATGGAAGCTGGGGGGGGGGGAATACAGCAAGGTACACTGCACAGTAGAAAAATACAGTCAGTAAGATAGCTAAATATACTAACTGAATGCATATCCCCAGGCCTTTCACTTGCAGCGGCTACTGCAAGGTCCACCACATTTGGTCAAGTTGATTTTCCATGTTTAAGATGCAGTGCTTGCACAATTATTCTTGTTATTGACAAAAGAGTTCTAGAACTTCCTGAAAAAAGGTATTTACAAAAGGGTTTATATGTTATTAAACTTAACAGCATCATAGTCAATCTGTACAAGTTCTCTGTAGCTCTGTAACAGTAGCCCCGATTCTCACAAAAAGAACAGTAGACCATTTCAACATCATCTTAGCCAACTGGCCAATGTCATACTTCAACTTCTGTTGTGCTCTGTTGATTCAATAAAGAGAACACAAACTCTTCTGACCACAACAATACGTTAAAAATTAAGATTGATGTTCAGAGCCATGTCAAAATTTTGTTGACAGTATTTACAGAAAAAATGCCTAACGCTGGCATACTCTCTTGTAAAGTAATGTATTGTTCTTCCAGAAACCTCTTGCAAGAAATAGAGGATTTTTGCTTACTGCTATCCCCAGAATGCTTCTGAAGCTAGGAAATGAAACATCCCCAGCAAGAACATGTCACAGAATCTCTCTGCTACTGGAGGCTTCTCCTGATCTCTGTTCGGAACGATGCAGGTATGACTGACTGTGTGTTGGGACAAACAACTAAAGGACCTCTACAAGTCCATTCCAGTCTTGTTTTCAGGGATTCCTTGTCACTGCAAATGCTGAAATTTCAGATGGTCACTTCCTGAAAAGCAAAGAGAACTAGCTCCGCTCCGATCAGGTCATGGGCATTCAAAGCTGTCCAGTACTTGGCAAGCAACAACCTTTGACACACCTAGTGCACTGCTCTCAGCTATGGTACGCTTAACACTGAACAAAGTTTCTTTAGTGCCCTGATCATCCAGATTTCTTAAGGATATATCTCACGCTATTATTAAAATTACTTATTAAAACAACACAACAAGCATTTCCTTACCAACAAACAAACAAAAAAAAGAGCATCCCAGGCCAAGAGAAATTTGGCTAATCCGTTCATAAAGAAGAAAGGACATGGAAGGTAGCAATGAATGACAGACAATGGTACCAAAAGAGTTATTTCAGAGGTACTGTCTAAAGACAGCAGAAGGCAGTCAAGCTACTACTAGTCTGAGCTTGATGACTGACACTTAAGAAACCACTAAGTTCACTTTGCATTTCAAATGCAATAGTTGTGATATTAAGGTGACCTCAGACTAATGACAGTAGTAAGGAAAAAGGAAAAAAAATCAGGTATGGGACTGGTCTTCGTACATACACACACATACACCATTAAAAATCCAGCCAATGTTTCTATCAGCAGGAGACAGAAATCCTCACATAAATGCATAATTACGAGTAATTTCATTTTTGTCAACCCCACTCAGACCAATAATGAATCTCTTTAGAACAGCACAGCTGCTTCTACCTAGGAATATGCAACATATATCTATGAATATTAAAGCCTCCCTGCCCCTACCACCAACTACTGAATAGCTATTGAATAGCAAGAGTTGAATTGTCAAGCCTTTGAGTTTAATTTAAAATAAAAAAACGTTACTTCAGAAACGGAAAAAAGATAATCTCAGGTGATCTAATGGCTTAATAAATTTATGAAAGGATTTGTACGACATCTAAACATGAAAATCAAAAATCTTTGCTCTTTTCAGTGATGCAGCAGCTTATGCAATTATAGCATAAACTATACTTATACTTAACACTGCTAGATGTTAATGGTTGATAACACCCAAAATTTAATATCAAAACTAACTTATAGTATTTACGGACCTTGATGATAGTCCACCTTCACGATTATCCCAATATACTCAACAGTGTATCCAACATTAATACTGACAAAAATGTGTAAACATGCTAAGAATAATAAATTACTTTTGGTCTGTGTGCATGTCTGTAAATTTTCCTTTAAACAAAGGGAAAACAAAAGCTTTAAGATTGTCAACACTAGATATGTTGCTGCTTACAGATAGCAATCCTACAGCATCCTACAGATCATCTATCATCATACTGAAACCCACAATAAAACAGTGAACATCTTCCCATCTTAAAAATTTCTATGGCTTGACTATTACAGAAAAAGACTAGTAGAGCCGATGCCAGAACATATAGTTAGCCTGGAGCAACCTATTCAATAACATATTGACATTGCAGTTTTTTCAAATGCTCATCCAAATATAGTCTGAAAATGTAACAAAAATATAAATTTCATGCCTTAATTTAGGTCAGATTTTTCACAAACTGTATTATATCTTCACAAATCAAGCCATTTATTTTCCTTTTTTTCTTTTCTTTTTGAAAGTGCATCTTCAGCTGGTGCTTTAAGCAACAATATCTGACCTAAAATTTTGCTCTGTTAGTTGGAAAAGAAGAGTATCATGGTATACAATACAAATATGATGCATCTTCCTAAAGAATATTCCAATTACCAAAAACACAACTAGAAAACAAAACTATACTTAAGAGTAATGCTTCCAACATTCAACTTAGAAAAACAGTGCGTCTTACCCCCTGTTCCAAGAACTTTCAAGAGTTCAAAGTTTTCAATGCCAACTTTCTCTGCATGGCCTGTCAAATTCGCTGAAGGGAAAAAAAAAATCGTGTCAAATACGTAACAGTGAAACATCATTTTGACATATTACTATAGGTTCAGTAAAAACAAGTTAGCAGCTGAATGAAATAAGCAGCACTAAGTGGACATTGCAGCAGCATACCGTACCATAAATTGAAAAGCAAGGGAGAGCAATTTTCTTGCTGCCATTGGTCTTCACAGAGTCCTTACTGAAGCCCATCTAGTCCAAACTTCTGCTCCAAACAGGTAACCTGATCATGTTGCTCAGGGCCACGTCCAGTAGAACAATTAACAACTCCAAGGACTAAGATCCACAGCCTTCCAAAGGCAAACTGTTCCGGATATTTAACCCCCCCCTGCCCCAGTAATGTTTTCTTTCCCTAATATATAATTGGCATTTCCCATGTTCCAGATTGTATCCGTTATCTTTCGTCCTATCACCATGCACCGCTGGGAAGAGTCTAGTGACTGTAATCTGCAGTCACATAGTTATAGACCGCAATTAGGTTTTCCCTTAGCCCTAGCACCCTGAATACTGTTGTGTCCTCGGATTATATGGTGCTTGGGATGAATTAAACAGAGCTCCAGTGACTATTCATGTATTTAATACAGAATTATTAAACCTACAAAGACTTTCTGCTACTTCTGAGAGGGAAAGACCTAGAGTCTGCAAGACCAACACACATGTAAAAAATCAGAATCATAGAATCAAAGAAAGTTGTTTCATTTGCTGGAGAGTTTGGGAGGAGGGGGCTCTGCTTTTATATAAATCTATACCACTGAGTATTTTTTGTGTAACACATTTCTCGAAGCAGGGAAATGAAGAGCCCTTTTTAAAAGAAGGAGGGTTTCTTTTTTTGCCTTTATAAACTGCTGAAAGAAAGCCTCAAGCAGCTCCAATCTTTTCCATCTTTCATTCCTACCATAATATTATCCATCCATTTGTATCAACATGACTGCAGCATATGCAGCAAAACTGCTCAGCGAAACGATCCAGATTAAAAGCAGTAAGCCAAAAAAGTAAAGAAGTTTGATTATTCTAAGCCAAGTCCAGTTCCTGATCCACTTTAATGAGCAGCTGCATAAACAGTTTTACTAGCACAATTAAGGACGCAGCATCAAGCAGCAGAGACTGCAGAGGCTGTCACGGCTGCTAAAAGAATGCCTCTTGGAGTAACTTCATGCCAAACTGTACGGCTAAAAGCTAGTTTTTTTGTTTTTAAAAGAAAGATATGCAAGCTTTCAGTTAGCAGCCATGCAGATTTCAAGTACAAAGATCTCTTAACCATAAAAGGAAAACTTTGACAGGAGATGATGAAATTAACTTATTCTATTCATCAAAAGTGGAATTTGTTATATCTGAGAAACTTCATCAAGACACTGTGCTTTCTGAATTCATTATCACAATTTAAGTTATTCTCTATTCACCAAACTGCAGCAACTCAACAACTCAAAACAAATAGAAAACTAGGCTTCAGAAAGACATCTCTCTGCAAAGAACAAACAAGTATCAAAAAATAAAAATAAAAACACTAAATAAGTGAAAAAGCAAATTCATGACTTATTCCAACAATCCTAGGAATCTGTACACATATACAAAAGCATCTAGTGGGGATAGGGTAACATTAGTGCCCTCGCACCAGGCACTGATGAAATCTCACCTGAAGTGTCATTTTCAATTCCTGCCATTCATTTTTACAAGGGATTAAACAAACCTGGAATAAGTCCAGACAGAACACTTGAAGTTACTGGGAGATCAGAAAGCCTAAAAGAGCTTTCGGATTTTTTTTAGAAGTATACATGACAATGATTTTTGCAAAGCTGAGGGCATCTACAAGCTATCCTAATATTATATGCAATAAAAACAGATCACAGAGAAATTATTATTGGAATTGATCACAAAAATAGCATTTCTCTAGTTTAATAACATGCAGTAAGCAAGACTTAGTACCAGAATCATTAACAAATCAATGAATGAATATGCACCACACGAGTTGAACTGAAGCTTGCTGTACTATTTTCACTGCAAACAGAGTAAATACTGTCGCTAGTGCTATATCACAGTCATTCATTACAGTAAGTCGCATCACACTCAGAAAGCAGTCTGTCTTGGGGCAGGTGAATATTACATACTACTCTTCTTAACAAGTACTGACAACAGTACTCAATGTACGGTTCCAAAACTGTGCACTTCCTGCCAGGGACAGTCATGAAACTATCCTAAGGGGACCAGTGCCAGTGTCCACAGTTTTAATGAAGCACTGGGTGTCACCAAAGAGATTCAAGACACAGAACTTCTCTAGACGCTAGATAAATAAATGCTGAATTCAGACTGGTAAGAAATATTTCAATTCAAAATCCTCTGATTTGGATCTTCCATTACAGAGTACTCCAAAAAGGTTTTTTCCATCTCATATCCTTTAAGAGCTGTCAGCAGAAGGCTTTTCAACTAAACACTCTTCTAGAAAGCAAAACAGTCACTTAATGCTCCCATATTCTTGGAACTGAACAAGAAGACAGAGAACAGAACAGAGAAACACTGTATCTCCAAATAACACGCCAAAGATCTACAGTGCTGTAGTGGATATAATCCCCAAAAGAGAGTAAATCCTGCACTCTGTCCATTAATTTGAGCTGAACTATAAACTAAGTTTAATTTGTATTCCACATTCAATAACATTAGTGAAACTTTTCCCACTTTTATGAGATTAGAGAGTAAATAGCTGAATGATAACTAGTTTGAACTATTATGTGCTCGTTTCAATGTGAACCATAATTTTGCACTACCCACTTAATCCCATTTTACTTCCATTTAGGATGTTTAATTGCCTTAAAAAAAAAAAAAAAATCTCTCCCAGAATTAGTCCTAATAAAGAATGATGCAAATTATCCTCAATCTTAAATAAAATAAAAACATTAATAGTAAGTCTTCAAAGCTACAGGAAAAGATTAACAATTGCCACAGAAAGTGCTTCTCCCAGCACTGCCGTGCCAGGCAACGGCTTGATCCAACAGTCTCAGTTACTGCACTCAGTCCCTCTCTGAAGTCATCAGCCAAGAAATGCAGACTGAGGAGCTCGTGGTGCTATGCCACGCTCGTTCCAGAGACACTGCTAGGGCAGCTCTTTGTCATCACCTGCTGAAAGCAGAGGCGGCACTTTTTGACATTGAGATGAGGGGCAGTCTCTCCAGAACTAAAGTTGCTATACTGACACTTCCTTGAACTTGCTTTGAGGATATAAATCCCAAAGATCAGTTTTATATTCACCAGCCACTCCATAGGAGCCCAAACAACCGCCGCTGAAGACTCTCCACAAGGACTGCTTTCCGCAATTACAAGATAACTGTTCCAAGAGGTTTGAGAGCCTTTAAAGGATTGTAACAAGAAGGCCACCACGACCACTGATGGAACAGTGCAAGGCCTCTCCCATCCCACAGCCGTCACCATGCTAGCATTAGTAAGGGAACGTGACCCAACAACTGCCTGAGCAACCTGCACGAGGACAGTGTATGTCAGGAGTGCAACAGGATGTACAGTCATAGATGAGGCTATTTCCAGCAGCAGTACCGCAACATTTCAGTGTATGCAATGGTGCCATTCCGACACAGTGGCTTTGGCATAGCTCTTAACTTAAGAGGTGAGAACAAGGAAAGCAGCTTTGGAAACAGAAGACTTTTCTTCATGCCTTTTTTCTTCAAGTTTCCCGACACATTAGCAGAAGAGTACAAAGGAAGGGAACTGAACCTGGACACGAAGAAGGCACTGCCCACGACAACAGGACAAGAGTTCCTCCACAGGCAATCTCAAGCCACACATGGCACAGCAGTATAAAAGAAAGTGGTACATCATGAACAAAAAAAACAACCCAAGCAGCAAGATGACAGCACATTCGAGGAGACAAGCTAACTGCATAGGTGCATAAACAGGAAAAGTTTCTATTTACAGATTTTCTACTGTATATAGTCCACAGTAACCAGCACTGCACCAGTGTGGTAAGGACAGCATGCTGCTGAGGGTGACAGCAAGACACAACTGATCAACCCAGAAACAAAGAAACAGACTAAAATAAAAGGCCAGATATAATGGCCAACCATGAAAACAAACAGGAAATAATGGTATCAGTCCCAGTCATCACCTCTGAAGAAAACAAATGTCTGGAAAGATTCCCACTGTGAAGACAAACCTCCACATGCAGAGACCCCAAAGCACACAGATCAGTATTGCTGTTCTCAGCTCCCTGCAAACAGAGCAGTCTATTTGACTGGCAATCAGGACAAGATATTTCTACTTGATGGAGTATCTCCAGGTGACACAGGAACTGGCACTGTCACCTGCACTATACCTGAACTAGTGAACTGGGAACTGTGCAAGATGGTACTGCGTAGTGACTCTACTTGCTTTAAATTGTATTTTTATCACCTTAATAAACAATAATTCAACAGCAGTTGTTTTGAAGTTAAAATGGGATGTATCCTCTGTTTCTACACTCCATGTCATGGGTTTTGAAGCAGAAAGATGAAACTAGAGCCTCTTCTATTGAACTAGATAAAGCAACCTTCAAAGACAAGCTCTGACTGAAAGCTGCAGCTTGTCTTTCCAATTCTCAGCAACATGAGACCAGCTCTGCTGTTTTATTGAACAGAACCATGAACCTCACAGACTTTAAGGCAGAGCAGAGAAAGCAAGAAGGAAAATAGGGCAGGCGAAAGTTTCAGATTATTAGGTGTCTGAAGCCTGGTGCCAAGATCAACTTGATTCTAACCTGTTGCCTCAGAGAATGGCCCGCCTCTACCCACCTAACTGATTAACTTTTTAAGTCACAGCAACAAAGAACAGATGCCGGTTTTCAAAGTTGTATGAACAGAAAATCAAGATCATCCCTTACTCAAGAGTCAGCCACACAACTGTTGCTCATTAGACACTGAGGAAAATGCATCTAGGATGTTGTATTGTTTTTCTGCTATATATATAAAATTACATTTTGATTGTAACTTGTTATAACAACTGAGAACTATTTGTGAAGGGAAGTGAAAACTATTCCACAGTCCTTTAAATCTGAAAGACTATCACCAACTAATAATTGTCAGGTCACTGAACAAGAGTACCATTTAATTAGGACAAGGAGCCACCTTACAAAGTTAAAGTCAAATTTTCAAAGGATACCACCTCAAGGACTACCTATGTTTTTCTTAGGTTAAAAAAAAAAAAATAGAGCAAAAGCAAAACATGCCCACAGTTCTGAACTCACATCAAAGAAGGGAAAATACAATTCATGCTACTCTGAACTCTAGAATCACAACTAAGTTAACTGTGGTGACAGTTGTTCATTCTCTATGTTATTAGATGCTTAAGGAGAAGACCATCTGAGCTGAAAAATATTCAAGATCTCAAAGCTGTTGATCCCATTCTAGAAGGCCTGGAAACCAAAGCTTTGCACAGCCAAAGATGACAAAAACCTTCTGAAGTGCTAGCTAAGTGTAATACAGTATGTGGAAATTCAGAAGTATGAAATGCTGTGGGAAAGACAACGGGAAACGATCATTGCCATTATTAACATAGACTGAAGCTGCAGAAGGCTATCCCACCAAAGTTATCATTTGTACATCAGAAACTGAAATGAAAACGAAAGTGTGGATATCCGAGATTAATGATCCAGACTCACAATAGTCTGAATTGGAAAATGCTCCAAATTAAAATCCATTTGCATTCATCAGCAGTAGCCCTTTTGCTATTACAGAAGTGATTTTGTTATGAGGTCTGTCATTACTGTACGATGAATCACTATGAGGTCACCAAGATTCAGCCCAGAAGTATCTGCATCATTAGCTAGAAGCTCAAAGTGCAGTAACAGTATACATCATGTAACAGCCAAAAAAAAAAAAAAAAAGTAGTTAGGAAACATGCTAATGTATCAAGTTGCTATAATTGAATACTAAAGAATGAGTTGAAATAGCAAGATCAAAATAACAGACATCTAAAGACTGTGCATACCTTTTCAAACCAGAAATGGTATCAACGAACAAGGTATGAATCAAATTTGGCCTTCTCTATCAACAGAACTTAGTATACTGCTTTAAAAAAAAAAAAAAACAAACATGAAAAGGCACTTTTAGTCATGGGCTATCTTGACACAGTTTTAGAAGTAACAACATAGATTAATTTATCAACAAAAGAAGAGCAACTGACAATTAAAATTTTGGGTGAAAGGTTATATTAGCTTATGCAGACAATAACTAGGAAAGCTTAACAATTATCTTCAGAACAATCCTCTCTCAGGTAAAGCTCTTCCGACTAACTGTTCAAGCCAGCATAAAATATTTATAAATATCAACAAACAGTCACAACAGATCCCAAAACAAAACACAGAAACAAATAAAATGACTGCAATGCAAGTCCTCCGTTAACCAGGCCAACTGCCTTTGTACAGAACGTGTCAGAAGCAGAGAGATCTTAGCAGAGCTTGCACTTCACCATTTGGCTTGTATAATGGTGCAAAAAAAGAATGTTTACCAGAAGATATCGACAAATGATGCCAAGCAATGAAGGGGATCCAACAGAAATATTTATGTCAAGAACAGAGCTACAAATCATACCCTCAGATACCCAGGCTCTCACACAAGTTTAAGCAACTCTGGAAAGTGTTTTCTGAATTGCTTCTTAAATAAGATCCTAAAAATGCATTGAAGTGGCATATAAGGTTCCCAAATCTTTTGCGGAATCCAGCATGAGCTTTTAAACCATCATATTTAAAATACTTTGGGACAAGTTTAAACAGCAGGCTGATGATAACAACTGACTAGTAGTCCTCATCTACATCAGACATTTCATAGAATATCACTTTTCTAAGCAACAAGAGCTTAAAGGTACCAGAGCTTTTTATAGATCACTTTAGCCAGGCTTATTAGATTCCAAAGCATGAAAAAACAAACAGATCGATAGTCCCTCTTCTCATTCATAATCAAAGCTGATTAAGTTACCAGAAGATAAATAACAGGAAATTCCTGGACTACAAAAAGTATCAGTTCTAAGAGAGTAAAATCCACAGATTTAAGTAGTATTAAGGAATATTCATAAACTCACTCTCTAAAAACAGTCCTTCTATTTCCCATGGCAATACCAGAGCAAATATATTTTAGTGCTTAGAAGAGAAAAGTAGAACTAAAGTAAAAACAATCTGAGCTTTGAAATATTCAAGTATTAATACCTCCTGATATTTAAACAATACACAGAATGAGTTCAGTCAGGTACAAAAACTATTCCTTACACAAAGTATCATTTAAAAAGCATCTTTAAACTTTCATAAGAATGTCTCCTTCTAAAAATAAAAATAAAAAGAATACAGTAGAGGTGCCAGGTGTAGCTCCATAGCAAAGGCTGAATTCTCTATTTAACGCATGATTTCATCATCTTTTTTAGGCACAGGAATCTCCACAACACCTTACGATGCAATATGAACAAACAGTGAGCTATCTTACAGTTTACAAATAAATCTATTCTAGTTTAAGCTCTCATTCAAGAAGGGGTTACTAAGAATTTGTAATATTAAACCCTTCAAAAAATTCATGAATTGTCTTAAGCCTTCAATAGTTTCATACAGAATAATAAATAAAACTATTTGACTCAGGTGGAAGCTCCAAATCGTTCTGCCTCTGGAGCATGCAGCCCATCACTGTGTTGACTTCTGGGCTTCACACGCCTTTTCCCATGTCAGATATTACAGTCAGACAGACAAAGTGCAAACTAATGCAAGTTCTCCAGCCCAAAGTCCTAAACATATATATCCGTGGTCTGTCTCACGTTTGCTTCAAAATCCCAGTTTTGCTCATCCTTGCCTCTCACTGGGCAACACAAGAAGTGCACATGCACACTGCCAGATAGGCAATCTCCTAGCAGTCACATACACTGAAGGTTCAGGATCCTTCAATCCTTGCCCTTTTTTTTTTTTTTNTGCCAAAATCAAGAACTATGAAAGAAGCAAACAGGAGGAGGGAAAAAAAATCTCACTGTTTGCAGTTTATTTCATCCTTACCTTCCTACATTACTGCCCATATCCTCTGCCCATCACACAAATTGTTCTCTAATAGGCTTTATGTTTGTCACTGTGCAGTTCCCTGGCACAACCAGGGAACAGAAAATGTGAAGAGGCAATTATAGTATTTTTTCCACTGTAAATAATACATAGCTTCTTAGGTCTTCAAAAGAGATGTGAAGCTGTACCAACTGCAAGGTTAGCCTTCAAGAATATAACCTTTTCCTTTACGAGATACAAGAAACAGATCATGCTGAAAATTTCATTTTTTAATTATTTTCACTGGAGAGCTTCAGTAAGAGTCAAAGACAGTCACCAGTTCCTATCATTTGATCTTTGATATATATTTTCTTCTACTTCCTGACAAGAGATGGGGATTCCACTTTCCCCACGAGCTCACTTCCTTCCCAATGTAAGCAAAAGGAGCTGGTGGCTATTCTGAAGTGGCTGAGTTGTGAATTTCTATTGAGAAAAAATGGTTTGTGTAACAGTCTCTTCTGAAGATAAAAAAAAAAATCAGTTGCCAAATACATTAGGAAAAAATCACTACTAATTGACATGTGTCCTAGAAGTCACTGCTGTGCCTAATCTACAAAACAACTAAGCAAAGGCACAGTCACTGAAGCACAACCATTGAAGCACATGCATGCATAGAGTTTGCACACCAGATTTTGGAAAATCTGATTCTTTGCATCAATAAAAAAATACAGAGACAGAGCACTGCCCAATCTTTGTAATCTAGCAAAGTACACGGCATCCCACAGAGGCACTTGAGTGTTGTGCACCACGGTTCCTTCCCTATCACAGAACCAATCTACACATCTATGAAGAGATGTTTTTTCAGCAATTGCTTTTTGGTCAAGCAATAGAGAATGACTTTCAGTGCCCTAAGAACGTGGGATGTAGAACTAAAATTAAGACAGACCCTAGATATCAAAGACAGGATTATAATTTCAAAGTCAAAGCTTAAAAGATATCAAACCATGGTATGATGGGGTTAACAAGCAGCTGAATGCTGCGTAGAACCTCTACACTGTAGAAATAACACTACATATGCTCTAGCTGTGCATTTTCGTATGCTGCAATACTGGCTTGAAGGTAACAGCAATCACCTGTTTTGTTCTTGAAGATACTCATTTCATCTTAAATCCAAGTTTTATAGTATGTTCACTTACTTGACCGCAGTTGCTGCCTGTCTCTAACCAGATTCATGGTTTTAGAGCAATTCCAAGACCCAAGTAATTGCAAGTATAACTATAGGTTCACCTGCACATAGCTGATTTGAATACATAATTCTTCATACTTTGAATGACTTTCTGTTATCAAGAGGTTCAAGCAACAACTTCCACAACATGAAAATGAGACACTCCCTTCTCAAAGAAGCCACTGTTTCTACCACAATAGTACATTCTTCCGAAGTACTGTGAGGACTGACCTCTTTTCATCTGCCAACTGACAGCAACTTTCGATATGTAACTCCGTAAATCATTCAATTAGTCACAGAGCTAGCAACATCAAAGAAAACAGAGAGGAGGGGAACTCTGGAATCTAAACAAATCACACATTAAAAGAATATTCATGGCATACAACCTCAGTACTTTAGAGCAACAAAGATCCTACGGCTACAGTTCCTGTCTGTAGGCATACCGTCACCCTCTTTCCTAAAATGAAGTGAAAATAATCACGTCGCATGTTTTAAAACTGTGGTGGGTTAACCCCAGCCAGCAGCTAAGCACCCACACAGCCAGACCCAGTAGGAAAAAAAAGAAAAAAAAAAAAAAAAGAAAAGCATCCAAAGTATCCTAGAGATTATTCATTACATATTTCTCCACAAACAAAGCTGATGGCAATTTTTCTCCTCCAATTATCATATCTCTATGCATTGTGCAGAGACAAGTTCTGAGACAATATCTTGATATGCCTCGCATAGTGATGACACTATTGACACCTTCAGGAGTAGGAGTCTCCCAGGAGTACATGACAGAGCAGCTCCCTCCTCCACCCTAATGTTCCAGAAATAGACAAGCCATTGCTAGAAAGCATTTTTCAGAAAGCAGAGTTTTCTAAATACTTAATAAGGAGAAGAAAATGAGGAGGGGAGAAGCAACTGAATCCCATTAAACTAAATTTCAGAAGCTTAAAAAGACATAAACAAGCCTGAGATTTTTTTTTTTTTTAATTAAAAGCAAGTATCGGTACTTCCTGAATCTATAAAGATCGGGATCAAAACAATTCTGTATTACGCTATGTTAGACAGCTCTTTGTCTAGTGTCAGTGAATGTGTTTATTTTTCAAACTATCTTCACATAGCTATCCTGCAGGCATATGTGCTGTCTCAGCTTCTATAAAAGAAATCTAGACATAGCTAGATAACTATATGGAATAAATGTGTTCCATGTCCTTCTCCCCCACGCGTTTCTCTCCCGCACACTGAAATCTAGCAATACCTAACGAGACAAGTATGTATTCCACCAGTTCTTTCTTTCTTCTTCTTGAGGGAAGGAAACTACAGCCTCTTTGGTTTCTGCGTAGCTATCAGGAAGAGCGCCTTTTTTTTTTTTTTTTCCCCCCAAGCTGCAGTGATAGCTATGCTCCACTGGGGTACATCTACAGAGCCCCTAGACCTGAGTGCCACTGGGACCGAAAGCTGAACATTATGGAAGAGACCTCAGCATTATCATCTGCATTCCCGAGTGGTCCAGTAAAGAATGTCAGCTACATTAACCTGGGGGTGCTTTTCTCAAACTTTTCAGATGAGCAGCATCCTATAGTTACTTTTACTTAATAGTAGAGAAAAGAGAGAAAGGTCATGGGTTAACAGCACCTCCACTGTTAATAAACGCAGAGAATATATAACCTGACTACGTGTTACATGCACTTCTGAATTAACAGTAAGTTCCAGATTTACTGCAGTATTCAAGTTGCCTGGAAACTTCAGAGAAGCACAGAGTCCCTATTAAAAATATATCAGGATCTCCCATAACACAACAGCCTACAGCACAGCATTTCTGCTGTATCCCGAGAGGTCCAACATGTGGAAACATGCTGAGCTACGGCTCCAGAGGGTCTCCAAGGAAGGACTGCGCGACGCCAGGATCCACCGACTGAGAAGCCAGATAACTCGGCGGTTGTACGCGGGCACGTTCCTCTCCCTACAATTCCGGCATTTCACCGAGGTCAGAGAAAAGCTGTCACAGAAAACTGCATCATTTAGGACTGTAGTAAACCCCCCCCCCCATACTGACATAGCCATAAAAGTCAAAAACACAATTAAAAAAAAAAAAAAAAGAACAGCTGACCCTTATCTCCAATCCCTTATCTCCTTCAAAAGCGTCAAATATCACTGGGGAAGTGGGATAGTGGTGCCAAATACGCAGGAGAAGTCCAACTGGAACACTTTGTCAGAAATACGCGGGGACCCCCCCGGCCCCATCTCACTCGCTCCTGC
>VXAA01004467.1:0-27291 GCA_013399115.1 Anseranas semipalmata
GCATCAGCCACCACTGGGGTAGACAGTGCAGACCACCCAGCTGGAGCCACAGCCTTTGCCCTGAGACTAGTGCCCACCATTCTGCCTTGAGGACCAGGTAGGGTGAGCACTCTTGGCCCATGCAGTTGGTCACGGAACAGAGCCCGCGCAAACCGCTGCTCCACGTCCTGTTTGCCCGCTCCGGTCGCCGCGCTCCCTAGGGGCTGCTTACGTGAGTGGGGGCGGCCGCCATTACTGCCGGCCCCACGCACCGCTCCCCAGCCGCTCTCGCGAGAGCTGTCGCAGCCGGCGGGTCTCTGCGCGCCCTGGGCCTTCCCCGGCTGTGGCAGTGTCTGTACGGCGCGGTCCCTTGGTCTGCTGCGGAATGCGCTCGCCTGGAGCTGATCGCATTGGCGAGTGGATAGATGCGGCGCCACTATCCCAAGCTCGCAAAACCCATTCCAGTATGCCTTCCCCACTCTTTTGCTGGTAGATCTCTAAAAATTCCCTTAACTCTTTCAGGATATAAGTACATGTGATCTTGTGTTTTCCTACTTACTACTCTCCAGGCTTTACGTGTTTCCAGCTGCAAGGTCACTTGAGCGTATTTACAGTCCTCCTTGCCAATTTTCAGTTCTCATCCCATCCTCCTCCACCTGTCTTCCACTTTTAACCCATTCCTCCCCAAAGCAGGCATACATGAGATGAATGGAAATGGGATGAGAGGGATAACGTGGTTCTGGGTCTTGATCACCTTCTCCTGCTGATTATTTACTGGTTGTATTGGCACATCCTTTTTTTAACATTAATATTTTCATTATTCATCCAAAATGGGCAGTGGGAGAAACGCAAACTTGGGATCTTTGCACCAGATTTTCAGACAATCCAATACACAGCTGTGAAGATACCTTAAGTATCTTGCACAGCAAGAGCAAAATCTCAAGAGCAAAACCTGCAACATGCTTCTATACATACTGCAGTCATGATGGCACTGAGTTTATCTGATGTGGAAGACTAATGACTTCTTAATCTAGAAGAATTTCTCTTCAGGAGATGTTGGCAGTTCCTTAGTGATGAGACATGACAGTAAGAACAGGTTACTTTATGCTGTGATTCTTTCCATCCTATAGCAAAGGGCATAACTTCTCAGAATATCTTTCTTAATAATAAGACTTCATAAAGGATTATAAAAATCTTTGGATGTTAAGAAGTGTGGCAGTGAAAACACTGTAATATGTTGTTTTTATTGATAACCTGCATAGTATTCTCAATTGTATTGCTAATATCTGGGGTATTTCTTGAAGTCAAATAAAGTAACTGGAGTGTGTATAGTGCTTTTGGGTCATCCTCAGATGCTGAGAGCGTGAAATGGCAACTCCCTTAAAGGTTTCAGGTTTGAGCAGTGTCGGTGGAAGCAAGGGCAACTGCCAGCTTGTTAAAGGTCTGCAGATAACGTGTAGCATAGAGCCCTTAGCTGCTGTTTTTGCAGCTATGAAGACCTGGCTGGAAAACTGATACTGCTTCACTGCGTGCTCAGCCCTTCCGCAATGAGACTCCAGAGCACTAGGCTTTAACCCTTAGGACAAAACCACTACCCTGTGCTTGAGTTAGCTGTGTTTGTACGTAGAACCTCTGAATGGAGTACAAAATTGCCATGTAGCTTAAGCTTAAATCAGGACAGGTGAGGGTAGAAGCACAGCTGACCTCTGTTCTGGTCTGCCAGTGTCAAGGCTGGATTTTGTAACCTAAAAATACATATTTGCTTAAGGGAAATGCAACCTAAAGTAATTGATGTCCCAGTAAAACACAAAACAAGACAAGCTTGTACTGAGGTGGGGAGGAAGGAAGCAAATAGCAGAGGGCACTAGTCAGTGCACTAAGGAATCAATAGTATAACATTGGTCTAAGATTTAGGGAAGCTGCATACAGAACATAAGGGAGATCAAACTCACAACTTGTATATGAAAACTCTCATTTATTTACATAAGTAAAAAATAAATCTTGAAGTTGAGTATGGTCTTAAAAACAATTGTATTCCAGAAATGTTGGATTAATGTAAAATGGAAATATTGTCCAAAAAAACTGTAATGTAAAAATATATATATATATGTATTTTTAAAGTGGTCTGCCAAACTGTCATTTCCTGCATACTATAGTTACTCTTAACCTCATGCTTGCAATAAAAATTGAAGAAATTTGCAAGAGTCCTGTACATTAACTGTACTGAAGAGAATCTCTTAGCTATATGTAGTCATGAGTTCACGATGCATACTTGTAGATCACTACTGAAGAAGCTCCGTTTCTTGAATATAATGCTCAGTTTGCTGCAACATCCTGGGGGCAGCATTAGAATCCTTCAGCAGCTGCAGTGTTTAGGTGGGATTAGGTTTGTGATGAGCATCCGGGATGACATAGCCTTAATCAAAGCTCAGAGAGATGCTGAACTAGGATGCTGGCTTATATGACATGTCTTCAGGGGAGCCATTTTTTTCAGGGAAAGTTGCCTTGGCTGACTTCATGTCCAGCCAGCACACGTCAGCAAGTTTCCAGCTTGATTGCTGAAGCGTTTTTCTGTGTGATGATGTAGCTCTTACACCACAGAAGAATTTGGTGCTTGGGGGGTGTAAATAAATACTTTCAGTTATCACCCATCATGGATGCTGAGAAATTTCAGCATTAAACCATAAAGAGATAAAATGATTGTAGTAACTGAGCAGAAGCTGTCCTCCCACTCTTGTATTTTCATCTTCAAAGTTTTATTTGGGCATGCAAACTGCTGTTTTTCTGATGTTGTATTTCTTGTTTATTTCTATTTTGGGTGCTTACTGACAGCAGAACTGAGAAACCCAAAATGCATACAAAATGTATTTGTATTTTTAATGCAAATTGGAGAGGACTACATTTCTGATGAGGGGGAAGGCCGGCCTGCAGTTTGTCCTGCTGATGATCTGTGCAGTATCTCCTTGGTGATTTCCTATTTACTAGTTGATGGTGCATCTGCCTGTGTGATTACAAGGAAATCTCCTAGCTGTATGCTATGGGTATGGCTACTTTGTCACCGGAAGCTTGCAAACCCCTGATGATCCAAAGCATCTATGTGCTGCAAGTTACTTCTTTATATTCAATACCTCACCTTAAATATCACAATCAATATTTCCTTGTGTGTGTGGCATAAAATGGCACTGAGCTTATTGAAGAAGGATGGTTGTGATTAAGGCACTATACTAAAAATCAGGAGTTCAGTATCCGAAGGGGTCCCTTGTACAGTATAAGGCAAGTCTTAGTCTCATTGTGAAGGTGGGCAGGAAGGGTTAAAAATTCTGTTTGAAGAAGAAGTGCCCGTCATCATGAAAACTGTAGGAAAAACTTAAAATATTCCCATCAAAACACAACTAGAAATGACTCTTTTTCTGGATCTTGTTCTATACTAAAGTTGCATATGAAAACATGTCAAAATAAATTAATTAAAAAGTTGCATCTTAATTCTGATGATAAACTAGTTCTTTGCGCAAGATACAAAAAATTCTGAAACTATTTTAGCAGGTGCTGTAACAGCCTAGGATTAACCAACTGTCAGTAGCTTGTGTTTTCATTAGCAAGAATCTGTCTAGAAATTACAATAAATCCCTTCAAACTGCATAAATCAGAAAGAATATAAGTGTCTTTCTGGGAGAACTGGATTCTCTGTGCTAAAGGAAAAGATTCTCTCTCTCTCTCTCTCTCTCCCTCTCTCTTTTTTTAACATGTCCTTAGGTGCCTCAGGATTTATAACATTTGATTGGGCTGTTACAAAACTACTCTAATCAGGATTAAGCCTTGTATCCTGGGAATTAGAGATGATGAGATTACATGATAATCAAAGGTGTTTTAGAAGATCAAAGCCTTTTTAAGGGAATAATATCCCTGATTTTATTCCTTTAAAAAAATGGATTATTTTTTGTTTTAACTTGTATTTGGCTTTTTTCTCTCTCTCCATATTCATAAATACCTAGTGTAAAATTGTGGCTTTGCTGAAGCCATTTATATTTTTGCAATAGAATTCAATTGGTCTAGGATTTTACCCCCCCGGGAAAGGTCACAATAGCCGCTTTTTTACATAACTGAAGCTGTAATGCCTCCTGAATAAAGAACGTGTCAAATAATGATCATTTCTGAAAGTTTTTAAACTCTTTTAGCTAAGCGGTGAAACAAAGGACTTGGTTTCAGGTCCTGTCTTCATGGAATCAGTTTGCCTCAGACCTGCAGAACTGGAAAGTATTTCTGTTGCTAATTGTAAACCTTTGAATTAAACCCTGAAATGCAATCAAAAGGAGAAGCAGCTGGCTACTGATATTTCCACAGAATGTTGGGGACAGTTTGCATTTTTAGATGCAACACCATCATATTGTTTCCTTGTGATTAAACAATGAAGCTGTGTTTTGTAGGCTTGGGTAAGGTTGCTTCCTCCCTCCAGGGCCTCTGGCCTTGCTTCTGCCTCTGCCTTCCCAAATGCTTCTGCTGTCAGTCCCTCTGCAGCCCCTGGCCCACGATGTAGAGCTCAGGGTGGGAAGCGGATCTGTTGGACTCCTTCATTTCAGGGGCACAAGGGTTGCTCCAAGAGTCGCCTGCTTTTCTAGGGCTCTCCTCCACGCTGCAAGAAGGGAAGAGGCTTAAGTTAAGAGGCTAATGAATTGTGACTTTTTAAAACAATGTTAGACCATGTTAACCCATGAAGCACAAATGCTGCACAGTCCAAGGTAACTCCCTGTCTCCTTCTGTGTATGTGGTCTTTATATATACCATCCAGATTTTTTTCTTCATGTTCCCTCTTCTGTAATGCCAGACACACTGTACTCTCCCCTCCCAAATCTCTCTTGGGAAGCAAATATTTAAAATGTTTAACAGGGGATCAGTACAAATCTGGGTTCACTTGCAGATGTAGACAGATTTGAGTGAAAATTCTTGTTCAGACTCTGCTAGAGGGAAGGTCTTACCTCTGTTATGCATCCACTTAGTGTTTTTACAGTGACTTCTGAGTATGCCAACATGACAATGGGATATGTGTTCTGGTGGTATAAATCTGCCACATTGCCGACAAGAGAACTGAGACACAGAAAGTGTGCTAAACTGAATTAGCTTTTGACTATAGACAAACTGTTGATGTTCTTATTCTGATTACTAGGACTCTGATGATTTGAACTGCTGGATGAACAGATTTGTGATACATGAGCAGTTATGAAACTCTAATCCAGATTCAAATATCCCCCAAGTTCAGAAGGTCTCACTTTGACTACTTGCTTTGGGCCTGATTCAATGAACCAAATCCCTTGCCAAGACCTTCTTGAACAGTATCTTAATGGCAGTAGCATTTAATCTTCTATCTCTGCTCTACCTCTTGGAAGATTAGCAGCCTCAATGAAATATTATTTTGTTTAACTGCATACACAGAAATCCTATTACAGATTAACAAGATTTCTATAAGCAGAACGATTGTACATGTTATGCCCTGATAATATGCCAGTAACTGTTGATTGCTGTCAAATGACCAAGCTTAGAAACCAGCAAAGTTAGCTCAGTATATCCATCCATAGGCTGTTCAAGTGGGAACTAGTTGTTCTACTTGGTTTGTTCAATTAGTTGTTGAATTTAGAAACTGAAACCTTAAATTGAAATTCTTGTGCAAATACAGAAGCTCTAGCTCCAGCTCTTGTTAAGGCTAATGATGTTTTAAGTCCTGATATTCCTCACAGTATAGGATGGGCAGCAGACACTTGGGAAAGGAGCACTTCTTGCCTTCTAGGGGAGCAGTGAGCATGCAGGAGATGCAGATCTATGCATAACAATGACATATAATGCCTGGCAACGCTAGCTAGCAAAATGAGATGGAAGTTGCTTTTTCTTTTGGTGTTGCTGCTAAAATGGAGTGGGTGGGAAAGGGGATTCTGCTGCCTGATGACTTGCTGGAACATGTTGCTTGTACAAGCTCCTGGCAGACTATGTTTAGTAATCTGTTCTCAGAGAACAGATGTTTTAATTGGGCATGGAAGAATGGAGGGATATCTCCCAGAGTTTGCATAGCCATGGGAGAAACTAGCTAAATCACTGATTTTGAAACTCTTTTACTATAAAAGTGTGATGCTATTGCAGGTTTGCCTGTGTCTCCCCCTCCTCTGGTGACTAGTGCATGAAGCTGCTAATAACACACACAAAAAGATCACACACACAGAGGCATTGTTAAACTTGGAGAGGAGAGGAAGAGCAAGAAAAGGAATGAAGGAAAGGAGACTGACAGTTGGGTGTGAATAGCTTGTGAATTTGAGACCAGATGCAAACATTGCCAGAATGAGGAGTTTTAGGAATACATCTAGGGAGATATTCTGAAATTTTCCTTTGTTAACTGAATGAATTGCAAAGCAGAGGAAGCCTTGCATGGTTAATAAACTTGAAGGAGAAAGCTGGATCAGAGTGTGGTGGTTTCTCTATTAAGGCATCTGCTGTAAGAGCCTGGGTCACCATCTGTGCGTGGGTATGAGGTGTTCACAGCTGTGGTAACTGCTCCAGTCCTCAGCAAGAGAAGACAAGCAGAAGTGATGTGAGGGTGTCTCAGAACTTCTGCCACGTGCTGCTTGCTAAAATAGCTCTTCTCTGCCCATCAACACATTTGCTGTGATATTCGTATTAGGCTAAATAAAGGTCTGTAAAAGTTTACTCCAGGCAGCTTAAGTGTAAAAAAACAAACAATAATGCATTGAATCTTAAATCAATGCATATAGTAATCAATGGGCTAAGTTTCCCTTTTGTTTGTGTTGATATAAATTTGGACTAATTCAATAGGACTACTTTTGATGTCCATTTGTATAAATGGTAAGCTGGATTTGGCTCAGGATATATTTCTTTCTTCCAAAATGGCTGGAAATGATGTATATCATAATGCTTGGATATATGATGTTTTTCATGAAAGTGACAATTTTATTTGCAGTGTTTTTTTTTTTTTTTTTGTATTACTCTCCATGCTGTGACAGAATACAATAGAAAGAAAATACACACCACTGAAGCATAAATTAGCTTACAATTTATAGTAGACTGTTTTTAAAATTGATCCATAAAACTCCCAAGGCTTTTGTCTTGCAATGTTTGACATAAAGCCTCTTTTGAAAACATTAATTTCTGCTAGCAGGCACTGGAGTTGACAAAGCTGACTTCACACCATACATAACGGCAGAAATCCCAGCAGCAGTGCAGACAACTTTTAGGAGATCTTCAAAGGTCAGAATATAATGCAATATTAGAACACGGAATGCAGAACTGTTTGCATTTCCCAGCAACTTTTCCGTGTTTTGTTTATCCCATTCCTCTATTGTGAGTGCGGGAAACTTGGTCTTTATCCTGTCTTTGGGACATGCCTGGACACCTGACTTTAGTATCCATGGCTGTGTTTGCACTCACAACACTTGTATGTTTGCACACTCAAGTGCAATTTTATTTCCTGTTAGGCTTGGTCTTGCAAGCCCTGCTCATGGGGACATTTCATGTGATTTCAACTGTTCTGCAGCAATAGTAAAAATAGTCCTTACATGAGGAAAGATTATCTGGGAAGGGTCTTAATCCTCTCGTGTAGCTTACAGTTTAATGGACTAAAACATCCTAAGATGCTAAGAAACTAGAATAACAATGCTTTGTACTTCCAGACAGTTACAGTGATCTTTGAGTATTCTCAAATACTCATTTGAGTTTTATGGCCATTTTTGTGATTTTTTTTTTGTTTGTTTTTAAGTGGTAGAGAAAATTTAAAGCGAAGCCCAGATTTTTCAAAAATGGCCACCAGTGGTTGTAAACATGGAATTGGCATGTCCATGCTTCAATTTCTTTTCTATGACTTTTTCAGAACAATGAATCTCTGGTAGTCATAGGAGATTTTTCTACTTTGAAAACTGGGCTTGGGCTGTGGACCCATCAGATTTGAAATTAGTGTCTGAAAGCCGACCTGACAAGCTCCAAGTTTCAAGCTATAATTATGTCTATACAGATCCTTGCCATTATCTGTCCATCATTCTTGCCAGCTGATTTGAAATATTTTAACACAGATTTCCGTTGAATAGTTGACAGGCTTAGAGGCTGATGTTAGGAAAGACACCCCAGCCTAACTTCTCATGGTTATTTAAATATATTTCTAACCTGAGGGCTATTTCGTAGCTTTCAAGAATTGAAAGTGGATGTCCTTAGCCCCCATACAAATAAAGGAAGTTCAGTACCATGAAAACAACATTGAATTTTCCCTGGATGCAGTGTAAGGCTTAAGCAAGCTGTGGGAAGTTCCCTTTATTTGGACAGGCAGTCTACTGAAATCTGGGGCAAGACGATGTTATCTTTCCCCAGCCATCTGTTCTGTACAGGAACAGGGCACTTTTCTGGGGAATCTCTTAATGGCAATACATTCCCATGAGTAGTTTTGGAAACCAACACAGTGCAATACTTCTGCTTTCTTGACGTAAAGTAAAACGTTTCTTACCTTGCTTGGTTAAGAGCAGGTTCGCTGCCAGCTGTTATGGGAGCTGGAAGACAAAACTGGACCCCTGGTCGGCGGTCAGAGAAGCTTCTCCTCACGAATGGCTGAGGATTGGCAGCGCTCAGAGACAGCTTTCTGGTTCGGTCTCGGGGCTGCTGGAAAAGAAGACTGCTCTTTTGGGAAGGTGGTGAAGCTTCAGGCTGGCTGGTGACCTCCACTGTGGGTTTGCTGGGTGCTGGTGGAGGTCTTGCTTCAAATAAGGAAGAAGTGGCTGGGCAAAATATCGAATGTACATTGCTGTTCTTCTTGGAGGAGGCAGGCTGGTACTCGTCCCCAGCATCCAGACCAGCTCTTGATCCCTTGTAGGAGCGGGACGGGGAGGTTGGTGGGGATGGGGTGGTGAGGAATGGGGTGGGGCTCGCTTCTCGGCGGTAGGCTGGGGAGCCTGGCAGCCGGTGTGGTGTTGGTGAGCTTTGCTTGTGCTCCGCAGGAGGGCTGAGCAGTTTCTGCTGGCCTGGCGGAGATGGCAGCTTCTTCTGTAGGGGTGGGCTGGGCCCCCTGGGGCTGGCAGGGGGGCTGGGTTTCCTCTGCATGGTGGGTGAGCTCAGCTGCTGGTTGCTAAAAGCTTGCAAAGCATATCTGTGCTGTACTGGGGGGCTGAAAAGCCGTTTCTCAGTTGGTGGAGAAGAAGGAGGAGTTCTTGTTGGGGAGACCCTCCTGGTGAATGCTGAACCTTTTTCATTTCTCCTGAGCGAGGTGGGAGAACCATGCTTCTGGTATGGCACCAAAGTAGCAGGTGAATTGGGCTCTTTGCTCTCTGAGCTGTTGCCATATTGTTTTGAAACCCCACTGGGATTTTGAAGAGGAATAATTTTATGGGTTTGCTTGTACAAATCTGCAGCCTCTTTTCTCTGGGTTGCTAATATCTCCTCCTGGCTAGGGATGTGCATGTTGGTAGGGTTCAGCTCCAGAGAGTATACTTGCAGTTTCTCATCCCTGGGTCCACTATTCCTTAGAACTTTGTTAGCAACTGCATTGGGGCCGTTGATGCTTTTACTTGGTAATAAGTCAATGGACTGGAGGGAGGCCTTCATTTTTGGGGAAACTTGTGCTCTCTTAGTAGCATGAAATTCTGTTTTGGCAGGATTTTTGGCATCTTCTGAAGAGTTTCCTTCTATTCTTGCCGCTTCTTCGGGCTCACAGAATTCAAAAGACGTGTCCATTAGCATTTCAGGGGGTGGTGGTGGCAGGTACTCAGTGTCTTCATTGGTCTCTTCCTTTGTGTCTTTCATGCTTAATTCTGCAGCTGGTACAGGAGGAAAGGCATTTAGAAAGTCAGAACAAACTCTACTCGTGTTTGAAAGGTTTGTGTCTTCTTCTGGTGAAATACGATACTTAAGATTTAAAGGCACCAGCCCTCTCTGAAAAGGAATGGTGGGTGGGATGACTGGAAATCCATATTTTCTGATGCACTTTATTGGTCCTAAAGATCTTAAAGGTGTGGCTTTTCCAAGATCATCAGTGGGACTGAATGTTTCAATGAGCTTTTTGACAGATTGGCGCGGGGCACAGCTGCTGCCACTGAGTATTTGCATTCCAGAAGGCTTGTTTTCTTTGCTTCCTGATGTCTCCTGGGTAGGCACAGTAGCTCTCAAAGGCTTCTTGCATCTTTTTTCATCCATCTGATTGGCAGGATTTTGATCAACCATGTACAAAGGAACTTTATCCTGGTTAGGCAGGATGCTGAAATTTTTTGAGAGGCATGCCTTCAGTTTGCTAGAGGGCCTAGATGTAACTTGCTCATCCTGCAAATAACGCGTTGTTCTCAATTTGCAAGGCTCTTGGTTGTTATCTGTATCCTTCTTTCCATAAAACATTTCTAGCCTTTTGCTGAGCTCCTTTTGAGTTCTCTGAAGTTCTAGGAGGGTTGGGTCCTCTGCCTGGCTTCTGAGGGACTCCTCCGACCTGGACCGTCGTTGTTTCCCAAAGGTTTTCTGCCTGCCCATTGCTGTACTGGGCCTTGCTGTTAGGATTGCTGTTCCATTCTCATCCTCCACCCATTCTTTATGCCCAGATTTAGCTGGGACAAACTTGATTTTTTCACTGATGGCATCTTTCATCTTCAGAATCATTTCCTCTGTCTCCGCATTCTCTGTCCTTTTGGTGGATTGCTTTTGTTTGTTATCAGTGACTGCAGGTGAAGACTGACGCCTCTTTGGCAGGGCATCCTTCCCCATTTCTGATAAACTTGTATTGTCATCCTCCTCCTCCAGGGTGCTCCCTTCATCATCATCTGAAGGAAAATCTGTTGATTCACTGACTTCAAAATGTTCACCTTCCTGAGTAGAATCAGACTGGCAGGAGTTACAGGAGTGGCTTTTGCTCAGGCTTGCATATCGCGGCACAGTGGAAATACCTTCTGGTACTCTACCCTGACAAGTAGTTTCTTCCCTACTCTGTACAGATGAATAAAATATGTCTTTAAAATGCCTTTCAAGTGCACAGTCATGGGATGTGGCTGTGCCTGGTGACGCCGTCCCATTGCGCATGTGCTCCATTGTTCTGGCATGCTGTTGGGACAGAAGGCCACGTGCATAGGAATCACAGCTTGCTTGTGCTCCAACCTGGCTGAAAGGACTGAAGTCTTTGAGGGATTCACTGTCCACGCCAATGCCACTGTCCTCAGAACAGAGAGTCCTGTCATCACCGTGGGACTGAGAGTTTCCCATGGTTGAGGCTTCAAGCAGCCTTACCGTCCGAAGCAAGCGCTCATCATTGCTTTGCTTTGCTTTCAGTTTTCCTTCCAAGTTGCTTGTGGCGGACTGCAGGTAGCTGCATGTCTCCTGCAGGGCATCGGAGGTGAGGGAGGCCACTGTTCCACTCAGTAACTGCATTTTATTGATTGTGTACTGCAGTAGTTGTTGCAGAAGATCAGGGTGCTCCTTCAAGTCATCTTTTTCTGATGGCCAAGCCAGATTTCTACCCACATCTTTGAGAAGATTTTCCCCATCATTAGCAATTTCTTCCAAGAGCTGGTTGATTTCATCAAAGCGAAGCGTGAGGAAACTTACCATCTGTTGTAGGAAGAGCTGAGTTTGGGCAGCTTGGTTGGCCATATGAAGTATAGCTTCATACTTGGAGAGGTTGGGATTTAAGTAGGCATATGCACTCTGATGAGCCTTAACAAGCAGTTCTGGGAAATCTACCTTTTTCTCTGTCTCACATGGGGACAAAATGGACTTTTTTTTAATTTTGCTAGGTTGACCTTGCTTTGCTAGCTTATGATTTTTTTGCTTCTTTCCTTTCTTTAAGATTTGCTTTGCATTGCTTTCATTCTTATTATCCCAAATGAAAGCTGATGCTTCTGATTCACAAGAGCTTTGCTTTCTGATCTGTATGGCCTCAGTGATGCATTTTTGAGACTCAATCAATTTGGACATAACTTCAGTCTCTGTGGCTTTCCTCTCAATTCTCTTGTCTTGCCTGGAAACGTGGGGATCTGAATGAGTCTTGGAAGAAAACTGCAAATAATCACTTTTGTCCTGCTCGGACGGTTTCTCCTCAGTTTCTCTCAGGCAGTCGCCCCTCTGGTTCCCATATTGGCGGAATTCATCAATACTGTAGCAAGAAGAACCTTTAACTAGCAGTGGGATTCCTTTATCTGCTGGATCAATACGCAAAATACCTTTGGGTTTATTCAAAGCCTTAAGACCATTTCTTGAAAGAGTATTAACAATCTCGCTGTGAGATGGTGTGCACCCCATCCTTTCTCTGTCTTTGGCTGTATTTCTGATTAAAAATCCAGATGAACTAGGGAAAATAAAACAAAGAATCAAACTCACTGTCTCATCCTGAACTGCAGACTGGCCTTTTTCTCACAAGCTTTCCATCACGATCCCAGTTTTGTTGTCAGTTTTTGTTGTTGTTTGCCTTGAAATCTCACGTGCTTACTGCCCAGGATCTGGTCTTGAAGTTGTGCACTGTCCCATTGTATGTTTCCACTCAGGTTTTCTTCTTTGACTCAAAAAAAGAGTGTGAAAGCTCTGCTGGATGTAGAGCTAATGGATTAAGAGGACTTGCATACCTCACTTCTGTCTTGACAGATGTCCACTACATATAAGACTTTAAGCTCATTAGGGTAAGCAGGCACCAGCCAGTCAGCATCCATGTTGTATTTATAAAGGCAGATTTTTTTCTGTGCTATACTGGGAGGCAAGAGGACTTGGTACCTGTCCCTCCTTTTTTGCCTTGTTGTGAAACCATAGCATGTAATTGAATGTAGAGAGCCGAAGGAAGAGACTGTATTTTGAAGCCTTTTTGAAGGGGTGCTACTTGAACAGGTGTGCAAATGCCACATGGAGTATGGAGTACACGGAGTATGTACCAGCTGGAGAATACAAGACATGGAATCAAATGGGTTAGAGATGCTTGTTGTGCTTCTGCCTTGAGGGTCTTCAACATTTTTCCCCTACTTGCAAGTGACAAGCTGTTTACTTTTTCCTTCTAAGACTTCCAAACATGATTTTGATTTTTTTCCCCTCTCAGGTGATCATTCTTGGAAAGTATTTTCTTCTCTTCCAGATAGCTTCCCAACTTGAAAAGCTGAACTGCAGAATAAGACAGTATTTATAGAATAAGTTTTGCATAAGTGGTTAAGATGGTGTCTACATCTAGTTGATCTAAACTGTAGAAGTTAAGTATATATATATAGAAAAAGTACCTTATTGTTGTCATTGTAAATGCTGTTAATTAAACTTCCAATAGTGCTCAGTGTTCAGTGATATCATCTGTCTTAATTTGGGAGAAAAGTCAAATCACAGGCTGAATGGCCAACTTCAGACTTTCAAAATTATGGGTTAAAATTATGGGACACAAAAAATCATACAGTTTTCTATAAGATAATAGGTCCCTAAAACAAAAAAATGGTTTTTCCTTCTTCTGAGTTTCTTGGGATAAAATGTTAATATGTTCTTTGCAGTTACAAAAGTGACTTGCTTGCCTTTATTTCTTTTTCATCTGCCAGGGCCTAATTCTCTTGATGGCAAGACTTTGTTAAAACTCTAAGGAAAAAAAGTTAAAAAATTAACAATGTAGACTCATTTCTAAAAACAAAACCAAAAAGTTCTTCAAACCACTTCTAAGGCCACGACAGAATTGTTCCTTTCATTACCTTTGTTATCACTTGCTGCTTCTCTTTCTTGGGAAAACAAACCCCAGAATAATCTCACTCTGAACGAGAAATTAAAGAAGTCGGAGCAGGAAACGGAATACTGTGATGAAGCAGAAGATACTTACATTTTCCAATTTTTTATTTATGAAAGGCAGTATGTGGATGATAACAGCAATTGCCACCCATTTCCCTCTTCATTACTCAGATTGGATGGATTCATCTTTTAATTTCCAGATGTAGCTTTTCTACCAAAGGTATCCAGTTCACAGTGTCAGAAAAGGTTACAGACAACAGTAGCTAACCTTAACACTGGGGAGAGGCCTACTGCTTCTCTCTGGCCATGTGATTTCTGTGTGGATTGCAGGTATCTTATCTGATTCCCCCAAGTCTTTTTATTCTGCCAAGCCTATAAAATGTTTTCAGACTTGAATGAGCTGCTTACATGACTCATTCCTTAGTAGGAATTCTGCATTCTGCAGTAGCAGAATGTCTTCATGGAAAGTCATTATTCTCTGCAGCCTTGTTGTTCACATTTCTTCTGTTCAACGGGAGCAGCAAACTTACCTTGTTTTACACGGGAGAAGGCATGCCAGTGACTCCCAAGAAAATTTTTAAAACTCTATGTGCTTTCTCTACAGTATTTTTTCTGGAACACATAAATTGTACTTAATGTATGCAATGGCACAGACTTTTCCCTCGGTGCTCCTCTGGAAAGCATCAGGTAATTACTTCTTGACTCTGCTTCTTGCAAGTCATGTAGCTCATGCTCCAGCTGCTTCTGCATCCCATCATGATGTGACTTGTACACAGTGGTCCCAGCTCTCTTGCATTCCCTTTTAGGCACATATCTAATGTGTTCAGAGTGGAGAAACGGGGCAGATGTAGGCAGCTGCTTCATCCTAGTGATCCTAAAGGTCAGAATGTTATAGCCCTCCACAATAAGGAAAACACAGTAGATCAAGGAACTAGCTTTAGTTTATCTATTCTGCTTCCAGTGGGAGTTGAGAGACTGTTTACATAGCTTGCTGAATATTTGTTGTATAAAGTACTCTTGTGACCTTTCTTTGGAAAGCAGCTCCAACACTTCCATTGTTTCTACTGGGAATTAGCCTCGTGTGGGTTGTTGGTTTGGTTTTGGAAAGGTCTTTTTCTTCACTTTTTCCTTTGATTTTACTGTCATGTCACTTTTTTTTTTTTCCTAGTTATTTTTAGGCCATGTATTAACATCTACTCGCAGTATATACATAAGTAAAAAAACACAGGATGCTGGTTTATGATTGTTATGTATTTATTATTTCACAATTAATATTAGCTAATATTAACTTATGTTCAGTTTATTATTTATTTATTCTTAAATAGACATCCTGGGTCCTAGAAAAGATGTTTTAACAAGGCATATGTTTCATCCTAACTTTAACTGTAGTTTGTATGTATATGGAATATAACTCTTTAATGTTGTGTCAAATTTTTTAGCTTCTATGAGAGAAGAAGCTTTGCACCTGTTTCCAACCACTTATGAAACTGCATTTTTGTCATCAGTATTCTTGTTACTAAGTAGTTATATATTGCTTTGAAAGTCTAAGGCACTTAAAAAAAAAAAAAGATGCTTTACCTCATGGAAAATGCAAAAGAAAATGCTCTTTGCCTCATGGTCATGTAACAAAAGAGATGGTAAAATAGGTAAGTCAAGTAAAAACGGTGGTAGAAGAGAATATTGATGAGGAGAATGACAAGCAAATATTTTTGAAAGTAAGGGAATGAGATGAATTGTCATATGTTGTTTATGAATACTATATTTTGATGACATTCCCGGTACAGTTACTATAGTAATATTTTGGTTTACAATGCTACTGTTGACAAAACACAAATCAAAAGGGAAACATTGTCTTGTTTAAACCTATGTTGTTATCTGTGAGCTTGCTGACTTGACCGATTTTACAAGTGCCCCAGATGAACACAAAACTGTGTTTAAGGGACAGAGCCTAGGGAAGAAGCAAGACAATTGTTTAAAATGCCTTTGCTTTTCCTTTCATATACTTTCTTCCTACTGTTAAATTTGGCAGTAATTTCATTTTAAGCAAGCTGCCTGGTCACATGGCACTCTTGAAGGGAAGAACTTAAATATTCTTAAACCCTGCTAGAAATGGCTGATGCACTGGATGATAAAAATCAGACTAGTCTGAAAGTGGGACTAGCAGAACTTTAAGGGCCCTATCAAAGATGATAATGAGGCCTGAACCTTGATGGAGATGCGTGGTAGACAGACTCCAGAGATGTTGCCAGTGTGGTAACTGTGGGACAGATTTTAGGACTGGATGATGGGAGAATTGATTGATAGAAACTGTATGAAATTTCAGTGTGAAACTAGTAATGTAAGCTTAAAAATTATGGAAACAAGAAAAAAGGATAATGCAGGACTGCTATTGAAACGTTGCACAATTTAAAAGGGGATGTGCATAAATGCTCACATCAGGTCTTACAAATTTAAGTTTTGTAGTTGTGGTTGACTTCTGAGGAAAATTGAGTTTCTGCTCCCTGAGAGATTATGGAGAGCTTGAGTGATAACAGCAACTTTAAAGAGCTCTTTTACTCTGAAATAAACCCGCTTTTTCTTTTTTTTTTATAACAGTGTCATGGTTTTGGCTGGGATAGAGTTAATTTTCTTTGTAGAGGCTCACACAATGCTGTGGTTTGGATTTTTGATGAAGATAGTAGTGATAAAAAAATGATGTTTTTTAGTTGTTGCAGAGCAGTGCTTACACAGAGCCAAGGACTTTTCAGCTTCTCATGCTGCACTGCCAGCAAGGAGGCTTGGGGTGCACAAGAAGCTAGGAGGGGACACAGCCAGGACAGCTGACCCAGGCTGACCAAAGGGATATTCCATGCCTTGTGGGGTCATGCTCAGCAATAAAAGCTGGCGTAAAGGAGGAGGAAGGGGGGGATGTTCGGAGTGATGGCGTTTGTCTTCCCAAGAAATCATTATGCATGATGAGCCCTTCTTTCCTGGAAGTGTCTGAACATCTGCCCGCCAATGGGAAGTAGAGAATTAATTCCTTGTTTTGCTTTGCTTGCGTGCATGGCTTTTGCTTTACCTAAACTATTTTTATCTCAACCCATAAGTTTTTGCACTTCTACCTTTCTTATTCTCTCCCCCATCCCAAATGGGGAGAGTGAGCAAGCAGCTGTGTGCTGCTTAGCTACCTGCTGGGCCTAAACCACGACAACAAGCAAATTGAATATAAGGTGGGAGCTGTTCATATTATTGGTCTAGATATCACTAAATAAATAAGAAATTTAGAAGAAATGTTAGTAGAAAGTTAGAGAGAGTTAGTTTTGTCGTTCGGCCTGTACAGGGCTGTTAAGCGCTCAGACACCCCACAGGAGTCAAGAAAAAGTGTATGGGGCCTAACACTGCTCAAAGTCAGTGGTAGTTTTGTGAGATATATTTACATGTGTCCACTACTTTTGAAATGAGTATTCTGGTCACTTGGTCATAATTTCTTATTCCTAAGAAATTCCTGAATATTTAAAAGACTGCTATCTGTCATAACTAATATATTCACTGCTGTTTTCAATGGTTAAGACAGTGACTACCAAAATGTAAGGGTTAGGACTAACAATTGTGGAAAAGGGCACAGTACTTCAAGTACAGACTTCCAGAATTATGCGAATCTAGACAATTGAAAGGAGACAGTCCTACAAGCCTTGACAGTGGTTACATTAGTTCTCACAAGTGGAAGCAGGTTTGTGGTTGTGGAGCAACTTCAAGAAAAGCAAGTTTCTATCGGATGAGGTGCTGGCAATTTAACAGGCAGGCAGTGGCTTCTGTCATTTCTGGTGGAAGGTGGTAGTGTTGATTTGGAAAGGGATCTAGAAGTGAGATCCAGGCAATTTGTATTCCTGAAAAATATTCCAGGACACTATAGAAAAAAGTGTAGCTATTAAGCCTTGTGCCTCTTCCCAGTAGGTTCCCTTATCTAACTAATAAAAGCATCTCAGGGGTTCCCTGAAAATAGAGATAAGTATAGCATTATTGGCTTCCTCTCAGGGGGTGTCTCAAACCATGATGCATGCACTGACAGCTGTCTGAAAGCTGTGTCAAACCAGCAGGTAGCCTGGAGACTGGCAACATGGTGTGCTAGGGCTGACCTCCTGGCACCAGCTGACAGACGCCTGTGCTGGCTGGGACACTGGTGTTCTGCAAAGGGTGACTGCAGGTGTCTGTCTGCGTGTGAAGAGCAGGTGCTTACTCTGGAAAGAAGATGACAGAGGAGGTGAGTGGCTCTTGAGGAAGTGAGAGGCTGGAGGCTGTGGAGCTCAGTATCACGGATCAAGAAGTGGTGGATGTGATCTGAGCTGCACAGGCTTAGCAGAAACTAGAAACGGCAATTAACAGAGTGCTGACTGATGCTCCAAGGGAGGAAAGGTGGTGAGTCTCTGTGGAAATAATGGGCAGGGCAGGAAAGACTAATAAGGCCTTTTTTTGTAGGACAGAAATGTCCTCACTGCAGGTAGATACACAACTTCCCTGTTTTACACCCAACTCTGAGCATAGTTCCTGGAGTATCCATTCTTATAGACACGCTTGCTGTCCTGAAGCTGCATGGAAAGTGGTATGTAAGCATGCTTATGTTCAGAACCTCTCTATTATCCCAATCCTTGCTCTAGAGTAGCTCTACTTGAAGCTGCAGTGTCTTCCAAAGTTATTTAATTCACCCTTTTCCTCTGATATATACATTTGTGAAGATGAAGGAAGTGATTAGTAATGCCCTATTTCTGCTTGAAAAGAGAAATAAGTGAAACAGTATTTTAATTAAAAAGACTTGTTACTCACAAGCCTTGCTTCCCAATCTTCATCCCAATATGGTCAGAGCTGCTGTAGTCCATTGGTCGAGATGTCACAGTTCTCCAGATGCTCAGTGACTATGCTGCACATGGCATCACTAAATGAGTCAGACAGGATAGGCTGAACAGACTTTTATTTTGACTCATATCCTGACAAATACAAGTGGTTGAAGAAGATATTGTAAAAAGGTACAGAATGAGGTTTTAAGACTTTTTTTTTTTTTTAATTTCCATTGTGGGGCTGGGAGGTGGAACTCAGGACATGCAGGGGTTTTGTCAGGCAGTAGTGTCTAGTCTCCTTTGTGGCTGCAGCACTAAGTAATAGGATTCATTCTGAGCTAAAATGTTTGTTTTTTGCCTTTATTGCTTCAACCAGAAGGAGGTTCTGATGAACATGAGATGCTTTGTTAGGTGCCTGCTTTCATTTTCTAACAGAAAAGTATTCACACCCAGTTGTACCCCCATATTCAATGTTAACTCTGAATTCATACACCATTTTCCATGGTGTATGGCAGACAGCAACCATATCCTCTGTCTCAGCTTTCATTTTGCTGCATTAAAATAAGCCATGCTCTTGTGAACTCCTAAAATAGACTCTTTTTTTCCTTGACTGTGCTAGCAAATCATCTCTGAACATGCAAGATGAGCTTCTCTGAAGAAGGGTGGTCAGAACTACATGCTATTCCCCAAAGGGGATGGCAGAACTTGCTAACACAAATACCTTCCTGCCACAACTGGAAGTTATGCATCCTAAGATAGTTGTTTGCTCTTTATTGCGATTCCATTGTTAGTGGTAATGATGCTTGTTGTGCAACTGTGGACTACAATAACATCCTTCTCTTCCTCAGTCACTTCCATATGAGTCCTCATGTCAAACTTTATTAATTCATTACCTTTTAACAGCAATTCTTTTCAATTATTCTGTCTCATCATCTTGCTGTTTTTCCTGCCAAAAATCATTGAAGGGAAATATGAAACAAAATTTAGTTCCAAGAATAACATCCCTGGACATCATCTGTAATCTGCCTCAGCCCAGTACTTTCCATTCAAACTCCACTCAACACTGTTTCTCCCTGTGCTTGCACTTTACCCACTTTGTCATTCTCCTAAATTTTAGTCTGCTCCAGAATTGCTAATAATTTCCATATCAGGCATTTCACTATAGACCGTTATTCAGTATCTGTCCTAGAACATTCTCTTTGCCCAGAACATCAAGCATTGCACAAAAGGCAGAAATCAACTGCCAGTAACATGTTCACATTTCATGTCACATATATCCGTGTCTTTGGTTATACTTCAAACTCCTTCTCTAGAATACTCTTGTGGTGAATATAGCAGGCCTGCATTTACCTGGATTACAATTTTCTCTACCTTTTTCCAAAGTATGGAACATTTCTAAGAAAAGGAAGAATTTTCTTAGCTTTTCTCTAGCCCTCTGGTATCATGTTTAATATTACAACTACAATTCCCTGTTCCACTTCTTTCAGTTTTCAATTTTTTGGGAGCTGAGTGCACTTACAGCTCTTTACTTTTCCACTACTTCATTTTGAGGTAATTTCCACTTGTCATTTTTAGCTTGGAGAAGAGGAGACTGAGGGGTGACCTCATTAATGTTTATAAATATGTAAAGGGTGAGTGTCAGGAGGATGGAGCCAGGCTCTTCTCAGTGACATCCAATGATAAGACAAGGGGCAATGGGTGCAAGCTGGAACGTAGGAGGTTCCACTTAAATATGAGAAGAAACTTGTTCACGGTGAGGGTGACGGAGCACTGGAACAGGCTGCCCAGAGAGGTTGTGGAGTCTCCTTCTCTGGCGACGTTCAAAACCTGCCTGGATGTGTTCCTGTGTGACCTGATCTAGGTGTTCCTGCTCCAGGAGGGGGATTGGACTAGATGATCTTTCAAGGTTCCTTCCGATCCCTAACATTCCGTGATTCTGTGATTATTCATCCTGCCTATGCCCGCACAATTAATATTATCACTGTAAAAACATCAAGAACGAAAGACTGTAAACATCAGTTACATTAACTTAACAGTGACCCACATGAAGCATAAAATGGAGCAAGACTTGTCTAAGTTTTTATCCAAGTTAAATTCCCCTTAAGTAGCCTGGGTTCAAGCCATGTGAAAATGGGTTTACCATTGCATGGATTTATGAGAGGTTAGCAGTCTTTGGATCTAGATCCTTAATCGGTTTACAAAACTGGATGAACATTCCCTGAAAAGCCTTCTTGGAAAATGCTTTCACTTCTCCAATTGGTTACTAAAATAACTGTAAAGTCTGTATTTCTGAGTTCTGTGCTTAAATCCACAGTGATTACATGTGGACAAGTCCCTTTACACAGCTGTCAAAGCATAAGCATTTTATGGTGTAAAGTATTCATGAAGACTTGACACCTTAAATTGTCAGTTAAGCAGCAGTGTCCCTTCTCTCTTTGCCCCCCATATTCTCTTCCTGGCCCTATCTCTCTGATCCCCATTTTACCTCATGTAACAGTATGGAGCATCAGGATTAGTTCTCTGCTTGTCCACAGATCCAAGTTGTCTGATCTGCAGTTTTATTGCCTTTAATTTTCCCCTTATTTCTGAGCACTGGCAATCACTGCTCTCTTACCTGTGTTGGGTGAACATGGGCAGGTGCAGTGGATTAAGCAGACAGATATGTTGTCTGTGTTGCCCTGGCCAGTTCCCCGGCCTATCCTCATCTAGGACAAACAAGAGCCATGATCTGTCCCAGCAAGCTACCGCTGCTCCAGTGCAGGGTGTTTCTGAATGGAACAGGATATTCGGCCTTGTATTTAAAACTGTATGTTTAATAACATCTTCTCTAGTCACACAGGGATGTGGAGAACTGTCTACACATTTTAAGAAACATATAGTCTAAATAGCAGCACCTTTTAATAATACTGTCTGGAAATTCAGGCTAAGCCTATCCTGACATAGGCTGGCTCCCTTGTCCTTTGTGAGCTGCAGCCTGTGCCTGTCTGCTAGTGCCACACCACAACACTTCGGGGGCTGCAGACTTAAATAAATGAATGCTAAGAAGGCACCTGTTCAGTATGTACAGAGTTGAGCCACAGTGTATGTGCGAGATGGGTAAGCCAGACTCCAATACATGCCTAGAAAAAAAGAAAGCACACAGTTCATACATCAAGCACAGGCCTTTGTTTTCTTTAATAACAGCTCTTGAGCCTCACTCCGCTCTGGAAGTTGCACAACTGAAAACAACACTTGTTCTGCACCTCCCTTTACTTCAGTCATGCCTATTTTGTAACTGCTTTGCAATTATCTGAATCATCCTGGCCAGTGGTTCTGGCAGAGAAGCTGCGAGGCTTTCCGTAACGCGAAAGCTGCTGCTTGCTAACCGGTCGGGGACAGCCCCGAGCAGGCCCTGCCGGGGCTGTCCCAGGAGGGCCCGCTCCCGCCCCGCGGCGTCGCCAGTCCCAGCGCGGCCACTGCGCACTCGCGGCACGATGGGGCCGAGACGGGGAGTGAGGGAGGGGTGAGACCCGCGCCGGGGCGGGCCGAGGAGGGCGGCGCTGGCAGCCGATAGGCCGGGGGGCGGGGGCGGAGCAAGCGCCGCGCAGCGTCAGGGGCCTCGCTCGGCGCCCTCAGCTGCGGGCGGGTGCGGGAGGCCCTGGTTGCACCGTTCCCGGCCCCGCCGAGAGCAGGTACGGGTGGGGGCAGCCGTGTCCTCTCACGGAGCGGGACGGTGCCCGGCGGCTTTCCGGTGTCCCCTCCGCGGTTGCGGGGGAGGGGTGGCAGCGCCGGGACCGTTGGGCGGGCGCGAGGCCGTGAGGCACAGCGACCTCTCGCCTCACGGGGCTGCCCGACGAGTCCCGCGGGGGGCACGGCAGGAGCACCTTGTAGGGGTTCAGGTTAATGGGGTGGGAGCTTGATTTGAGAAGCTGAGGGTTATTTTTCGCACCCCTCGTAAAATCTGGCGTGTTGCTGTGGTTTACCTTTTGCCGGCCTCTCACACTATGTGTAGGTAATGGGGTATAAATGTAAGAAGCGTCACTCGGATGGCTGTGATGGCATGTCGGCATCGCAGTGTAGCTTCTCCTTGGTAGGTGTTAGCGTGTGCCCGACCTGCTGAGGAGGTGTTGGCCGCAGCTGCTGAAAGCCTCCAGGGCTGTTTGCACTGCAGAACTTTCTGCGGGGTTTTGTTCCGACAGCTCTGTGCAACAGCATTTGCATGGCCTCTCTTCTGTGTTTTCCTTCTGTTGGAGAAGGTAACGAATGGGAGTTTGAAGCAGCAGAAGCAATGTGGACAGCTCTGAAATCAGAACTCTTTTAAACTTTGAGGTTCTCAAAGTGCTGTGTTGCAAAAGGGCCTCCCACGTACCTGTTGGAAAAACAATCTTGAGTGTATCTATATACACATATGTCCCTCACCTGTGCTGTAAGTTTTATGAAGCGAGCAGATAGCATATGTACAAGAGTCTTGTTCTCTGGAGTTAGTTTTTCTTCTTGCTTTTAAATTTTTGGGCATGTAAGTAGTCCATTATATGTGATTATTGTCAAAAATGGCATCCAATTTGTGACAAGTTCTGCTACCAAAGTCCTACAATTGTATTACATCACTTAAAGTACTTTAGTATTTGCAAGTATTTTATAGTAGTTGCTGAAAGACTTTGTACTAGTGCTTTAACATAAGATTGCAAATTATGCAATCTGGAGTACACAAAAAAGCTGGATCCTGTATTAATACAATTTCTTTTTTTTTTTTTTTCAAACCGTGCCCATTTAGTGTAATCTGTTGATATTGAGAAGGTTGAACTTGCTCTTCAATCTTGCAGACATAAATGTATGTATATCTGATGACTCCATCAAGTTTTCTTAATTTTTTTTTTGATGATATTTCCCTTTTTCATTTTCAGATTGCATTTGGATTACAACAACATATGGCTGGCAAAGAGTAAGTATGGTACTCTGCTGTGCCCAACTACACAGTGGTAGCATAGTTTGGCAGTGCTGTGAAAAGGAAAATTCTGTTGTTTTTTCATTGAATTTCTCTAACCATTTCCTACTGTCTCTCTGAACTTCTGATCTTATTAATTTTACCTGTTCTGTAGGGACATCATTGCTTTTCTGGAAGATGATACATTCAGTTTCACCAGGACTTCTTATCTGAGTCAGTATATCTTGGATATTGTTAATACCTCAGTGTTGTGTTTTTCTTCAGAACAGAAGTCATTTTGAGGACAAGGTCTTTTTGTCTTTTCCATTATTCCCTCTTATTGCCTTCTGGTTTTAGCTTTTCCCAGGCTCTTGCCAGCAGTGTGACTTGTGGGGTGCTCTAAAGTAAAAATTCAAACCATCAGGGCAGGACAAGCAGGTCCTCTGCTTGGCAGAAGAGGGGGCTCAGCCCATGCTTTGTGAGGCATCTTCTCCCACAGACTTTTGAAGATCTTGGGCTCAGAACTACCTGGTGGCTTAGCCAGCAGATGTGAGGGCATGTTGGTGAAGACTTTGCCCTTTCCTTTTTCTCCTTTCTTCATGCTCCACAAGGTTATAGAGGCACTATGCTGCCATTCAGAGGGACCTGGACAGGCTGGAGCATTGGGCGGTGAGGAACCTCATGAAGTTCAACAAAGGCAAATGCAGGGTCCTGCACCTAGGGAGGAATAACCTCATGCACCAGTACGTGTTGGGACCCGACCTGCTGGAAAGCAGCTCTGCAGAGAAGGACCTGGGAGTCCTGGTGGACAGCAGGCTAACCATGAGCCAGCAATGTGCCCTTGAGGCCAAGAAGGCCAATGGTATCCTGGGGTGCATNACTGAGAGGGGATCTTATCAATGTGTACAAATATCTGACAGGAGGGTGTCAAGAGGACAGGGCTGGACTCTTTTCAGTGTTGCCCAGCGACAGGACGAGTCAACGGGCACAAACTGAAAGGTGGGGAAGTTCCGGCTGAATTTGAGGAAACAATTCTTTACTGTGAGGGTGACAGAGCACCGGAACAGGTTGCCCAGAGAGGCTGTGGAGTCTCCTTCTTTGGAGATATTCAAAACCCACCTGGCAGTGATCCTGTGCAACGTGCTCTAGGTGAGCTCCTGCTTGGCAGGGGGGTTGGATTAGATGATCTCCAGAGGTCCCTTCCAACCTCAACCATTCTGTGGTTCTGTGATTTCTTTGATATTGTTTTCAAACTTTTGCTTTCCTTTTGCCTTTCCAGGTGTGCGCGCGTCTGTGTGTTGGGTGGGTGTATTCATCATGGCGCTTGGGCGTTTGTGTCATCTGCTGAACAACTTGGGGTTGTTTCCCTGCCTGTTTTGCTTTGCTCACTTGTGTGTTGAATTCTTTTTACTTGTGGGACAGATTGTTTCTTCAAAGTAAAAGATGACCTGCATACTTGCAAAAGCACAGATTTTATTCTGTTCAGTCTGCTTGTCTGCATTAAACAGCTTTTTTTTTGTATTAACTTACAATTATCTCTGCTGATCTCTAGTTCCAGCAGCTTTTGTAATCACACCTTACAAATCTCACCTCTTCCTGTTACGATCTGCTCAGTCAGGTCTGGCTACTTTTCATGGTGTTTCTTTTGTTTCTTCACTGTTGTACTGGGCAGTGCTGTGCAACAAGCTTATAATTCCTTCTTGTATTTTTTCTGACTTAACAGGTTCAGCTGTCTTCTATACACATGCATATTACTTGTGCATTTTGTGAGAGTGTCTGATGTGCTTCCTATGAAAAAGTGATGTGGATTCACGTGTTTTACAGAACTGCTTTGTGTTTTGTTTTGCCCACAGCCTCTGAACAAATATCAGGTGGTAGCAAACTTATTTCACTGCTCTATACAAAAGAGATTAAATTAGTGACTTGCATTTTAAGAGACATCTTAGAGTCCATTGTACAAGAAAGTAATTGCTATCAATGTTTATGATGATTATAAAGCAATTCAAAATGTAAAGTCTAACTTTACTGGATGAAAATAACAATTGAAATAATTAGTGATGTTTTTGGCATTGTTGAATCTAAGGATGCTTAAGCCAATGCAATTTGATAATGCATTAAGAATGGGAAGAAATAGTCCTGCTGTTCGTAGCGGCCTCCTCCTTGATCTTTCCTTTGTGTGAGCACATGCTTTTGTATGGCTGTACAAGACTGAGGAAATAAGCTAGTTGGAGAAAAGTGATCATTTTTCATCTGGATCTCTTTTCCAAGTTGATGACAGGGTGGACTGTGCAAGATGTGGAAAAAGAGTGGAGGTTTTTATTTATTTACTTCAAGGTTGACATCTACAATCCATTGCTAAAATGCTTTTTATATTAGAATGCAGATTGTGGAAGGTTCCCAAATAGTGTGGCAAATCTATCTGGGGAAATATTAGAATAAATCCTTTCACATAGATTGTTGTATATAAGATAGATAAAATCTTAAAAAAAAAAATTTTTTTTTACTTTTTTTCCTCATTCACTTGTGTATGTAGATTAAATGTAATAAAAACAACCATGCCTTGAAGCTCCATGAATCCTTTCTGTCAGGCAAAGTGTTTAAACAAATTCCTGAGTTTAAGAGGACTGTTTAGCATTCTCCAGAATGAAAATTTAGGTTTGTTTATTAGAAGTGATACTGTTACTCTACTTGGCCATGAAGATTCAAGATGCAGAATTTCAGTTTTTCAGCTGTGAGATGTAGCCTCTATTAGTCTCTGTTGCTCTTAAGAATAACATTCTGAATTTGCCCAAGTATATGTTTTACAAGTGGTAGCCAGCTCATGCAGGCTGTAGCTAGAATGTAACTTGTCCTGGTTGTTAGAAAATGTCCCTAGAACTCTGTGCGGCTGTTTTACTTTTCTTCTCTTTCCTAGGTTGATGTAAGGCTTGAAAAGTTGACTATAAACAACACCAGAGTGGGGGGCTACAACACTGTGGTAAGTATACTATTTTAAAACACAGAGGGGAGAAGCTGGGAAAGGAGATGACGGGGAATCATGAGTCCGGGAGTGAATCACTGAGTGATAAATTGTCTGCAGCTTTATGTGGGAAGATTAAAGTCATGAGAATTTGAAAAGAGGAGAAAGCAGTAGCTGGAAGCATGTTCTTGCTCACAGCAAAGGAGAGAAAGATGCATGCTGAGTATGAGGAAAGGTACTTGAAGCTTCACCTTTTCATAAAGCCGTAAAACATTAATCCATTCATTATTACAGTACAACTGCCCAAGTGGAAAACTAGGGAGAAATTTCGTGTTTTCCATTAATAACGTGAGTTTGGTGATGACGTCCCATCTAGAAGTTGGGTATCCTTGGCATAACACTCTACTAGCTTTTATGAATTAATAAATTTTATTGGTTTGCAAGAATGTGATAGTTGTAATAATTTATGTTTGCAAAAGGAAAGATTTTAATCACATACGTTACATTTTACTTCAATAGAACCAATCCAGAGTATTTCTAACAAAGTTATTTATTCATTTTTCCCTCCTACTAAAGTGGCTTTCTAGAAGATGACTGTAGAGGATCTCCCAGAACCTTCGTTAGTAGGAGATTCTCTCACTGAAAGGCATTGTTTTTTATTCCCAAACTCCGAAACATCTGTTACTTTTTCTGTTGCTGCAGCACCAATGCCTTCAGACTGTGGTACGTATGTTAACAGAAAATGAGTTTGTGGGGATGATTGTGTGTTTCATTCATGGCTTTCAGCATGACGTCAACCGAGGTCTATACGTAGGTTAAGTATTAGACGATAAATCAGTATGTCTGTGTCAATGCAGGGGACATAGTTTAAGAAGCACACTTTGTATAGTGCTGAGAAATGAGTTTTTTTTTTTTTTTTTTTTTTTTTTTTTTTGAGGATAGTGTAAAAA
>VXAA01004467.1:27356-102652 GCA_013399115.1 Anseranas semipalmata
TTTTTTTTTTATTTTTTTTTTTTTTTTTTTTTTTTTTTTTTTACAGGCTAGATGCAAATAAAAAGTCATGCTAAATATGCTAAATGCAGTTAGAGGAACCCTAGATAGCTACATATGTGCTTTTATTTGTTAATCCAATCTGGAATTGTGGTGTCTTTTTGAAGAAAGGTTATGATGATTCATCCAGAGGTAGTTTACACCATGTCATATACCCATTTTAGGTGTCTGATGCTCTGTTTTAATTGTCTTGTACCTCCATTCTGAGAGCTTTGTATCTGTGACTGATACAAGCTGACATTGTACATTAATTTGAAACCTTCTTAGAAGGCAATTCCATGATAGCTGCAGTGGGGGTAAAACTTTTTAGTGTTTTCCATGATTAAGTCATTTGCTGATGATAGTTGTTCTGCTTCCATTCCTTCTCTGAATAGTCATTGCTATCCTGATTCTTTCATATAATTTTCCTGAGTCGGAAGAAATTTCACAAATTTAAAATACAGTATGTATACACACACGCACACAGATATACATATGTAAGTAACATGAAATATCCTACTTCAATAATAGGGTGTTTTTTCTTGGCTAAACTTTGGGCTGCCTGAAGCAACATGAAGCTTAAAACCTTAAAAATACATATTTTTTTTTTCCTGATCTTGGTTTGGTGGCTTAATTTTTAAAGATGTTTATTACCTGCATCTGCCACCTGATGGGACTGATACATTCATGACGTGAAAATAATGGAGGCCACTGAATACCTTCCTGAGTTGTGCATGTGTGTATGTTTTGGTGTTTTATGTAAATTGTGATGGAAGAAGAAGGAAAAGATGTTTTATAGCACATGGAAAAATCATGTACACGTTTCGTCACTCGCCTGAGAGATCGAGGCTTGTCTGTCCTTGGGAACAGTTTAGAATCAGCAGTCTTTGCCTAGCTTGAAGCAAGGGTAAGCCCTTATTAGCATACTCATTGCTCATCTCTGTTGGTCTTTGCCTAAACTTAACATCAGCCTTGCAGTACCATTGTACTGGTTCCTGATTCAAAGCTTTTTCTGAAGTATAAGCAAGACCTTAGCATAAATAGGCCAGACGTTAAAGAATATTTTCTGAATTAATCATATTTTAATTTTCCAGTGTGATTATTAGTGGAGTACATCTCTCTCATATTCTTTACCTTGGAGACTGAAAAATAGATGCGTTCTTAGAGCATGTTAAAATTTAGTTGTACATAATTGTTCCTTTTTTTTTTTTTTAACAGAGTTTTCCTTCTTTGATCCTAATGATGCAGCATGCCAAGAAATACTTTTCAACCCCAAAACATCAATTTCTGAATTGTTTGCTATCTTAAGGCAGTGGGTTCCACAGGTCCAGCAGAATATTGATATTATTGGGAATGAGGTGAGGCATAAATGAAGATCCTTGAATGCTTACAGCGTTAAAGAAATATTATGGTGACATCAATTAAAAACAGTTAATTCAAAAGCAGAACTAATCATAAATGCAGGTACTGGTTTTATAGGTAATGGTTACTGATCAGTGCCTTGTATTCCACATACCTTCAGTTTTCATTTGAAAAGGAGAGGACTGATTAAAAATTCAGCACATTTGGATAGATGACAAAAATCAAATGTTTCTTCTGAAAATGATTATTTTTCAGAGGCCCTCCACCTTGGTGCTTCGGTTTGCTATTTAACAGTAATCAGATACATGAAGTTACAGTGAAGCCTGACCTTAAGGGCAATGTTTCCAAGGCCCAAAATGAGATAGGATCTGAAATCTTTTTGGGACCTGCAATAGGTTGCTTTCATAGGACAAGTTTCTTATTCCATCCTACATTCTTATTTTTGTTCTGGATAGTAGGCTTTTCTAGAGAGGTGGGGAAGTATGGTGAAGATTCTTCCTACCATAATATCAGAATTTCTATTTTCTAAAAACTATTTCTTGTATCAGAAATAGTGTGGCCAGCAGGACTAGGGGAGTGATTGTCCCCCTGTACTCGGCTCTGGTGAGGCTGCACCTCGAGTACTGTGTTCAGTTTTGGGCCCCTCACTACAGGAAGGACATTGAGGTGCTGGAGCACGTCCAAAGAAGGGCAGTGAAGCTGGTGAGGGGTCTGGAGAACAAGTCTTATGAGGAGTGGCTGAGGGAGCTGGGGTTGTTCAGCCTGGAGAAGAGGAGGTGCAGGGTTGACCTTATCACTCTCTACAGTTACCTTAAAGGAGGCTGTAGCAAGGTGGGGATTGGTCTCTTCTCCCAAGCACCAGGAGATAAGATGAGAGGAAATAGCCTAAAGTTGTGCCAGGGAAGGTTCAGGTTAGATATTAGGAAAACTTTCTTCACTGAAAAGGTAGTTAGGCATTGGAACAGGCTGCCCAGGGAAGTGGTTGAGTCACCATCCCTGGAGGTCTTCAAAAAACATGTAGATGTAGAACTTAGTGATATGGTTTAATGGTGGGCTTGGTAGTGTTAGGTTATAGGTTGGACTGGATGATGTTAGAGGTCTTTTCCAACCTAAACGATTCTGTGAATATAACTGGGGCTTTTTGGAAATAAATAAATAAATAATTTTGAGAGACCAAAGAACAGGGGGAGAGACTTCTCAAAGGATATTGTTTTCCTGTTGTTCAGGAAAGCAGTTAAGTTTTCAGCATGTGAAATGTATGTTAGAAGTAATAATATAAGGAAGCTTTACAATCTGTAATAGTGAAGGTTAATATTCAGATAATGCTGAATTTCAGATTTCCAGATTATTCAGATTTTCAGATATTCAGATTTATTTCATTTGTGCGTGTTGCTCAGTTCAGCATTTACAGTGTATTCTAGGAAACTTCTGTGCTACTAGCCATTAAAATGAATTACGGTATTTAGTAAGTTATGCCACAGCTAAAATGTGCTTGTTTTCCTCTTGTCCCTCAGATCATTAAAAGAGGTTGCAATGTGAATGACAGAGATGGACTGACTGATATGACTCTCTTGCATTACACTTGCAAATCAGGGGCTCACGGTATTGGTGAGTAAAGAAATGTCATTACAGATGTAAAAGCCTATTTAATTCAAAAAGACTATTCCCACTGAGTATTACAGAATGTTTTCTTGCAGTAGACTTTTTTTTAGTGCTTAGGTTTGGATTTTAGTATCTGTCAGAATGGAAGATACAGAACTGTTACGGGGTTATGGCTGTGGCAGTTAGCGGTATAGTTATTTCAAACAACAGTACTGGTTTAAACATATGCTTAATACAGCAAAGGCTGTTTCAGACTGAGGTACAAACTGTGAACTAAGCTGTTTGTAGTTTTCTTAGGTCAATGAAGCTAGAACACTTAAGTGACTGGCTGTTTTTTTTTTTTTTTTTTTCTTTCACCCTGCTCATGTCAGAAGAAAATCTTTCTTTATTTACATTATTATGATCATAACTACTGGAAATAAAAGCACTTAACTCTGAACACCTCTGTTGTGTTTGATCTTGAACCCAGTTCTCCTCTGAGTTAAAAACTTTCATAAATGAGGTCTGGCAGAGGTTAGCTTTTCTGGTGGTGGAAGATCTTCTCTTAACATAAACTTTTTCAGTGTGGAGTGTATATATTTTTTTTTCCCCCTGTCAGATCCCTGTTCTTGATGTGTGACACATCATTTATGTTAGAGATAAGCAGGTAATGTTACATAATGTAGCAGAGATTTCAGCCCTTTTATTGTAACAAGCAAAGACTTTTGCATTCTAACCCTAAAAAGAAAGGTATCTAATAGTAATTGTTCTGCTGTGAGCTCTAAGGGTTTAATGTACATTTAGTGTTACGCGTAAGCATGTGCATATTTTTTGAGGTCTTGTAAATAAATCTCTAACCCATGTTTTAAAAAAAAAAAATGTCTTGCAGGTGATGTTGAAACTGCTGTAAAATTTGCAACACAGCTTATTGATCTGGGTGCTGATAGCAGTTTATGCAGCCGCTGGACAAATATGAATGCCTTGCATTATGCTGCTTACTTTGATGTTCCAGAACTTATTAGTGTTATTCTGAAAAATGCAAAGCCAAAAGGTAGATGTTGTAACTGTTGTTTCATATAGTTGTCCGTATTTTGTTCCTGTGTTGATCCTAAGCTGATGTGTAGAGGCCTTTTAAGTGTGGGGTTTGCTTATCCATCGTACATTAAAAATTTCTAATTTCTTATTCTTCTAGTCAATTTTGTTGGTGCATTTTCTTTTAACCTATTTTTTTTTGTGGTTTAATGCACTGATTCCATTGCCGTTTTTTAAAGTTCATAAACTTGAGCTTTCTACAAAATGGTAGAGAAGTATATAATAGAACTGAAAGCAACTACGTTGATTCTAAGTTATTGTTTGAGGAATAAGATAATGTACGCAGAAAACCAAAGATATAACTATTCTGGGAAACCCTCGGGGTTTTTAAGGTGCCTTAATTATTGAGAAGTGTGTTTGAAATACTGGGAGAATGGTAAAGGAGAAGTGGAGATTTGGCAACGGCACATGACAAACTAGTGGCTGAAGCAGCTTTGACATGGTCATTTTTCCCCACGTATCAGCTATCTAGAAGATCATATCTAAGGAACAGTTTGACATCAGTGTTTGGCATAAATAAATCTATACTTTTAAAAAAGATAAAGATAAAAATAAAAAGATAGGGCTTCAATAACCAATCCTTCATGTTATTTATACAAATGTAAATAGAAATACAGAAATGGTTCTGAATCAGAACCAGTTGTTCCTAATTAGGTCTGTATATCAAAACCAGTAAGCAATTTTAATAATAAAATTGTACAAGCATTAATCTACTGAACGTCCTTCTGATTGTGCCATTTTGCAAAATGACTAATGGCTTTTTTTAGTTAGTTATGTCTAAAGACTGTCTCAGAATTCTGAAAAGCTAATTTTCGGGGTACACAGAGCTTGCTTATCATGTCTCGAATTATAATGTTGGTAATTGTTAAACAGAGCTGGTATTGACGTTGCATGATTAGGAAGTGACAAGTGTATGTTGGTAACAGCAGACAAAACAAGACTCCACAATAATTAAGTCCACATTACATTGCAATAGTCTGGTCTCCATAATTTGCATCAACGGATTTACTCTTCTTTCAGGCCTCATTTGCATGCAGTGTTCTTATCTCATCTGTGCAGTACCTCCAGAAAGGGCAGAGATTTGCTCAGATTTCCAAGGAAACTACTCTGGTTAAATGTCTTGGCAGCTGGCTGCTCTTGGATAAATAACCTAGAGCAGATGACTTTTTTTTTTTTTTTCTTTTTAGTGTATAAAATGATTTGTCCTGACTGAGACATGAAAGCAATGAATGGTCTGAATTAATAGAAAGAGCAATCTTAGCTCCATACTTAATAAGGTGGTTTGCAGAGAAGGGAGATTGTATGTAGAAGACAAATATGCCTTGGGTAGACACATACTGAACTGGAGAGAAAAAATACTTGTTAATATTATAAAAAACTTTTCAACACAGGGTATACTGACTCTGAGACACCACCCTCTGCAAGGCAGCCAGCACCACAGATGTTTCCTTTTGATTTACTGCTGAACAATTTCTTTTATGACGTTCTGCAGTTAAATCCTTTGTACAAATTTAGTCCTCAAATGTTATAAGAGAGAGTTTGATTCTAGATTTCTAGTTGTTTTAAATATAAAAACCATTAAAGGTTGAAGAATTTAAAAATGTTGTGTAGTACCATAGTGCCATTAGACAATGACGGTAACCTGTATGCATTGCTAAATGACAAACCATTGCTGCATATTAATTTTTCCTGGTAGTTATTCATTTAGCACAATTGAATAGGTTCCCCGACTAAAGACACCAAATATATTTAACATTTCATATAGATGTTTCTTTTTGTCACCTGTACTATGCAAACTTAGACTTAGAAAACAGCTGCAAGAAAACTGTTTAAAATCTCCAAGATGAAGATTGCAAATCTGAGGAAGTCACAGTAGTCTAATTTAAAAAAAAAAAAAAAAAAAAATCACACATCAGTTGCTTTTTTAAACAAGAGAATGTACAACTGTTGCTGACTCAGTAGCTAGTGTTGCTGATCAGTATTTCTGCAAATTGGTTCCTGTATGTGCAGAAAATGTCTACTTGGTAGCCTTATCAAACATGGAAGCTTCAGCGTTTGGAAAGCACTACACAGCTTCTACCAAATTTTAAACTTTTAATGGTATTATGACCCTTGATAAATAAAAGGCAGCTTTGCATACATAGCTATGGTTATGACTGCAGAGATGAATACCGTCTTCTTTCATGTGTGCCAATTAAATTAGAAAAATGGAAAACAAAACTAAATTTGTATTCAATTGATGCAATTGTAAAACTGTTAAAAATTGATGTTTTTCATCTTTTTAAAGTCAGTTAATCTTTATTAGTATTTATAAAGTTGACATGCATATACATATTTACATATGTCTGATATTTTATGTGCCCCCAAAATATTAATTTAGTATAAATATATTAGAATGTTGATACAATTGGAATAGATTTTATTTATGAATTTGTGAAAAGGGTTAGTGGTTTTTTTTGGGACAGAGACTGTAACTGGAGAATACTAGAAGACTTGTACCGCCCTGAGGTGCAAAGTTTTATGTCCCTTACCAGTATTTCAAACTGGAATATTATTGCTAATACTTCTTGCCTTTTGGTTTGTGTATGAAACCAGTTGGCATTTTAAATAAATGGTTATATACTTAACTGACTCAAATTGATATCTCTCTTTTACAGTTTAGGAGAGGTGCCAAAGACTACCTTCAGCAGATTGAAAGATATACTGGGAACAGTTAATGAAAATGTGTATCATAAGCCTCTTCTAGTCAAACACAGTGCTATGTTTTCTGAACTGTCAGTGCAAGACCCTTCTGAGTGCAATTCTTTGGAAACAGAAGAATTATAAAAATTGCTAGATCTTACTTAATTCTTGGCCAACACTAATAAAATTTGTGTAAAGCAAAGGTATAGTCAGGTAGTCAGTTTTCCTTTGCTCCACTACCTGTTCACAAAGGAAAACAACTGGTTGAAGTTGCATCTCATTTTAATATTTAAAGTCTATAAACAGTAAAATATAAATATCAGTGAAACATTAATTTACATGGAAACCTAAAGTTACTTGTTAATCATAGCCCAGTGGAGTGGGTATCTTGTATAGCAACACTTCTGCAGTTAAGTCATCACTGTTATCAAATAAGTGAAAATAAATGCTTATCTTCCAGATTAGTTCATGGTCTGAATAAACACATAGAAATAAAGTTGACGTTCTGTGTACAATCACTTCTCATATGCATTTAGTACACAGCTAACTGTGTCTCTGTATAAATGTTAATATAAACTATAAACATTAATGTCCTCTCAAGGAAACTGTAGAGTGAAATGTTCAAGTAACAGACTTACATACCTCACATGATATTTAATTGCAGATGTGGATGCTACCTGCAGTGATTTTGATTTTGGAACAGCCTTGCATATTGCTGCATTTAACCTATGTACAGGAGCTGTCAAGTGTTTACTGGAACATGGAGCAAATCCTGCCTTTAGGGTAAGATGTTAGGTTGTGTATACATCAAAAGGCTAATAATTAAATGATTTGATTATCTGGGGAAAAAAAATCTGGAAAAAATAGAACAGTCTGTCCAGGTTTTGGTTAGCTAAAAATTTATTGTGGAGTGATAGTGCCTCTGAAAAATCATTTGTAACTTGTAGTGGATGATTTTCTATGCTTTGTCGTACTTCTGTGTTGGAAGTTTGTATTTTCATGTCCTGGTGTGGTTCATTAGTTCAAATAGCGTTCAAGTTGTTCTTCCATTTGATGCTTTAACTTTCATTTGTTAATATGCCTTTGTATCTTGCAACAATTGTCATAGCAGAGGTGGATCTTTTCAGAAATACAGGAGTACAGTATGCGACCTCCAGAAATTCAGTATATTGCTTAGTAGTAAACTTAGTCTTAGCATGAATAACTGATGATGAAGAAACGTTAGCTGCTCTGCTTACTAACCAAATAGTAGGCCAAAGTTATAGTGTAAAATGATACTATATGTGTGTAGCCACCAGTCTTGGATTTTTTTTTTTTTTGAAGTGTAGGTAGTATTTCAGTTCTCCATTTTCAAATTGTTTTTTTATGAGAAATTCTGTTTTAAGGCTACTCAAAAGTCATTGTTATGTACTACTGATGGTGTGAAATCTTCTGAAACATCATTGTTCAGCCAGTTCTTCATGATACTCAGTCTAGATTTCTTTGAAAATGCTGGTTTTCTTCTTTGTGTTATTAGTGTGCAACAAGTTTCAAATTCTATACTTAAGAGACTGCTGTCACAGGAAATTCTACTACTACTATTTTGTACAAGTGTTCTGAGCTGGTGTAAAGGTGGCTTATTGAAAAAAGCAGTCCTCTGCCACGGTGTCCATTTTTGCCTTTCCTCTGCTCTGCCATGTACCTTGTGTTGACACAAAGATTTGAAAGGTACCTGCTGGATTGACTGAGCTACGGGACTGATTTGACTGAAATAATAGCCAGTGTGATGACTAAAAAGTCAGTAACAAACTCCCCACCCAACCTTAACCCAAGTATATCCTATTTTAAGGTAGTGTGACTTGAATGGGGTTGCCCTCTTACTTACAGAATAACTAGATCTTAAAGGAATGGTAGGTGTTTAATTTGTCAATCCTGCAGTAAAGTTCTGACCAGAGACAGTGTGTAGAGTTTATGTGAGGACAACAGAGTGTAAATGCTGAATAACAATTACAGTTTCCCAGGTTTGAGACAGGGAGATTTTACAGGGGGCCCAGAGAAGGTTGAACTTTTAGTCTGTTTTTTAAGGAAACAAAGCATATATAATCATGCTTTCTGTCATTTGCTCCTTGAGCTTCCAGTAACTTCTGACCCAGTGGCACAGTTGAGATAAATTTGGAAGACTCTGAGATAATCGTGCTTCTACAAACTGAAATTTGGAGGATAGGTTAAGATCTGTACAAATGCCTTCACTGAAGAAGGGGTAGGTAGAACTTGGCATTATAGCAGCCTGAGGACCAGACAGCGTATATGCTCTCTGGTCTTGAGTTAGGGTTAACTCACGGAATCACAGAATGGTTGAGGTTGGAAGGGACCTCTGGAGATCATCTAGTCCAACCCCTCTGCCAAGCAGGGTCACCTAGAGCACATTGCACAGGATCACTGCCAGGTGGGTTTTGAATATCTCCAAAGAAGGAGACTCCACAGCCTCTCTGGGCAACCTGTTCCGGTGCTCTGTCACCCTCACAGTAAAGAATTGTTTCCTCAAATTCAGCTGCAACTTCCCGTGTTTCAGTTTGTGCACATTGCTGTTTGTCCTGTCGCTGGGCAACACTGAAAAGAGTCCAGCCCTGTCCTCTTGACACCCTCCTGTCAGATATTTACACACATTGATAAGATCCCCTCTCAGTCTTCTCTTCTCCAAGCTAAACAGGTCCAGCTCCTTCAGCCTCTCCTCATATGACAGATGCTCCAGTCCCCTATCATCTTGGTAGCCCTCTGCTGGACTTGCTGCAGGAGCTCCATGTCCCTCTTGTACTGGGGAGCCCAGAACTGGACACAGTACTCCAGGTGTGGCCTCACCAGGGCTGAGTAGAGGGGGAGAATCACCTCCCTCGACCTGCTGGCAACATTCTTCCTAATGCACCCCAGGATACCATTGGCCTTCTTGGCCCCAAGGGCACATTGCTGGCTCATGGTTAGCCTGCTGTCCACCAGGACTCCCAGGTCCTTCTCTGCAGAGCTGCTTTCCAGCAGGTCGGGTCCCAACATGTACTGGTGCATGAGGTTATTCCTCCCTAGGTGCAGGACCCTGCATTTGCCTTTGTTGAACTTCATGAGGTTAAGGTTAGCTAGTACTCAGCTGACTCTGGCCTAGGCAAGCATCACATGGGACACAGAGGAATCACAGTTACTGCTGTATGGGCATGGGAGGTGTTTGGAAAGGACTCTCTTAATGCTTAGTTCATCTCTCATGCAATACTCTGTATCTAAATAAACCTGAAGAACTTTATTTGAGTGTTTATATGAGACACCAACATTGTTTTGTGCATTCTACGCATACTATATGTATTAATTTAATTATATCTTAAATTTGGAATAAGCCTCACAAAGGATTAAACTACACACTGGGGAAAAATAAATTCTTTGAGAGGTGTTATTTTTACAGTATTGGTATTACAGACCAGAATTCTTGCTTACTTTACTGAATCTGTGTTCAGGTACACAGATATATCCAGGTGCTTTATTTATTTATTTTTCCTCTTGTGTCCAGAGTACTAATAATGTTTTTAAGATTAAAAATTTTGGAAACTTAGCACTTCTGAAAATAAGACACCATAAATGCTAGTTTATATGCCTTAGGATGTCTTGGCATCCTCATTTGAAAACATGGATGTTTTTATAGTGGTTTATATTCTAGGAAAAATATCCAATGAAGAGGAATAAAAACTTCATAAACTGCTATGTTTTTTGCCTAATTAGGTGTCACAACATTAAATCTTGTACTATGTTATGTTTTTACAGAATGACAAAGGGCAGATTCCAGTGGATGTGGTTCCTGATCCAGTAGATATGCCGCTGGAAATGGCAGATGCAGCAGCCAGTGCTAAAGAAATCAAGCAGATATTGCTGGATGCAGTGCCTCTGTCATGTGATGTCTCAAAAGCCATGATTCCAAGCTATAATCATATCACAGGCAAGGCCATGCTTTTATCGCTTGGCCTCAAGCTGGGAGATCGTGTTGTTATTGCAGGACAGAAGGTATGATGAGTAACTTGGTAAGTTTGCAGACGATACCAAGCTGAGTGGTGTGGTTGACACGTTGGAGGGAAGGGATACCATCCAGAGGAACCTTGACGGGCTTGAGAGGTGGGCCCATGTGAACCTCATGAAGTTTAATGAGGCCAAGTACAAGGTGCTGCACATGGGTTGGGGCAATCCCAAACATGAATACAGGCTGGGTGATGAGTGGATTGAGAGCAGCCCTGTGGAGAAGGACTTAGGGGTATTGGTGGATGAAAAACTGAACATGACCCAGCAATGTGCACCTGCAGCCCAGAAAGCCAATCATATCCTGGGCTACATCAAAAGATGTGTAGCTAGCAGGTCAAGGGAGGTGATTCTCCCCCTCTACTACACTTGTGTGAGACCCCACCTGCAGTACTGTGTTGAGCTCCGGGCCCCCAGCGTAAGAAGGACATAAACCTGTTAGACTGAGTCCAGAGGAGGGCCGCAAAGATGATCAGAGGGCTGGAACACCTCTCCTATGAAGACAAGTTGAGAGAGTTGGGATTACTTAGCCTGGAGAAGAGAAGGCTTCTGGGAGACCTTATTGCAGCCTTACAGTATTTAAAGGGGGCCTACAGGAAAAATGGGGAGGGACTACTTACCAGGGAGTGTAGGGATCGGACAAAGAGCAATGGTTTTAAACTAAAAGAGGGGAGATAAATCTAAGGAAGAAATTCTTCGTTATAAGGGTGGTAAGGCACTGGACCAGGTTGCCCAGGGAAGTCGTGGATGCCCCATCCCTAGAAGTGTTCAAGGCCAGGTTGGATGGGGCTTTGAGCAACCTGATCTAGTAGGAGGTGTTCCTGCCCATGGCAAGGGGGTTGGAATTAGATGATCTTTAAGGTTCCTCCAACCCAAAACATTGTGTGATTCTGTATTATCCTCATAATTTCTGGACAGTCAATTTATGTATTCCTTTGGAGACATACTTCAAATTTGAGGGTCTAAAATGCTTTCTGGGGGGTATGAACTCTGGCAGTAAGGATCTGGTTACAGAAAGTAATGAGTTGAACAGTTAGGTTAAAGACAGTCACTCCTATGGAAAGCTGTTTTGACAAGCAACATTTGCATCTGTAAACAAATTTTTAACAATCTCCTATAGTAGTACATCAGCAGTTCAGTTTGTTAACACTTTTGGTGTCACATCAAAGTGATGGTAAACTTTACAGATTACTTTGTGAGTTGCCTAGGTTTCAAAGTTACAAGTATTCATTCATGAATTAACCCTGTTAGTTTCCAGAAGGCAGCAGAAAAATCTTCATTTCTGCTTAGCCTAGAGTAACCCAGTTTCACTGGTGCAAAGCAGTACTGTGGCAAAGGGATTGTTATATTGTTCTGCTGGAAGTATAAGAACATATTTAATACTGGTCCAGCTCAAATTTGAATAGCTCTTAAGAAGCTTCCTTGACAGACACTATTTCAAAAATGGATTTGAAAAATTTAACATTGTTGCAGTTAATATTCATACCTTTTATTTGCTTTGATAGCAAGGGCTCTGAAATGATTTAAGAGTGCTAGTATTCTTTTTAGAGATTTCTGATATTTTTCTGGTAAATATTGAAGGCATTTGTGAGCAAAATTTTATGTTTGAGTAGCTTTGTATCTTTAATAATTTTTCTAGTATAACTTCAGATTTGTAATTACCACAACTGAAGTGTTTTAAAGTGGACCCCACTGAGAGTGCAAAACAGCCTCTGTTCTATATTTTTATTTGGTGTATTCTTGGAACTGGGTCAGGAAAAGTGAAGGAATCACTATCCGTGCAAAAGGCATTTTTAACTGAAGTATGCACAGGAAGCTTCCTGCTCTTAAAAGACAAATCCAGTAACAAATCCATGGAAGTTTCTTTTACAGAAAACCATTGCACAGTGAAAGCAAGGATAATGTAAATGCAAGTTAATAAAGGCTTTATAGCAAGAAAGGGAAGAAATTAGTACTCTTATGTATTTTTGCTTGAAATAAGGCCCACAGTACTGTTTGTGCTGTAATGTGCTTACTGTGTATGGATAAAGCTTTCTGGGTTGCTAGCTTTTGTTACGGGAGCTGAAGCTGTTACATGACAGGTGGGAAGGAGGAATGTGATTGTGCTTTTCAGTCTTCATTTTCCATGTCTGCTTTCCTCCCTTCCTTTCTCTGTGTGTGAGGAGCTGTTCCACATTACTCCCGTGCTGCTTCCCATCCACTTTCTCCATTTGTCTGAATGGAGAAGTTGATCTCAGCCCTGTCTTCCCTTCCCCATTTATACTTGTAAATGTGTGTGGGATGGAGCAAAAGTGAGAACAGGATGATGAAAATGGTACCCAATTCCTAACATTCTCTTGAATCAGTTTTCCAGAATACAGAGGAGAGAATACAGAAGCTGGAATGAGGGCAGTGTTTTTATGAGCAATGTTTATGGATACCTATTCTCTTTCCTGCTTCTGCAGTCTCCTAACATTTCAGCTTTAATGCAGATGGAAACCCAAGCGTAGTAAATGATAGAGGGAAAATGGATTCCTCTTGATTCCTGCTGCGTCTGCCATTCTAGTTGTCTTACTGGGTAGAAGCCTGTAAAAGCAAGAGTTCGTGTGTACATAATTTGGGGTCCCACAGCTTCCCTGGCTCCTGCTGTGTTAAATTATATGTTATCTGAATGGATGCTCAGGGAAATGTGACTGCAGGGAAATCAGTAACTGGGAGGAAACTCTTCTCCTGCTATATTTCTCATGGCCTACACATCCTCTGCTCCTGTCTTACTCAAGTCCTAGGGTTTAAGACGCCTGCTGATCCTTTCCCTCTCTTGGTAAGTGATCTTTGGCTGGTGCCTGGAGAGTGGAAGAATCTGTTAGGCCACTTATTTGAGCTTCTCCCAGCTGAATTTGATGTGTGGGTTGGTAGCTAAAAAGTTTGTGTTTAGATGTAATGTACCTGCCTGTAACAATCAAGTTTAAAGGAGATCTTCAGAGTAAAAGAAAAATAGTCTCTGCGTAATGTTTATTTTTTATGGAACATTAAAAAATCATAGCCAAAAGGTTTTATATTTAAGAAAAAAGTGGTTCCTGTCTGTTTACTTTCTGAAGACTGGATTAGACAGAGAAGTCATTAGTAAAAAAATGAACTAAAAGTATTCAGGTCCTATAAGATGATGAAAATTGAGCAACTGAAAGATGAATGGTTTTTATTACTAAAACTAATTTAAAAATCAAATATGAAAATGATTTAAATCAATGTGAAATGGATCTCTGTTAGATATTCCTCCCCTGTTTGGTTGAAGTTAGTGTGCTTATAGTGTGTATTTGTGGAGAGTAAATACAGGTCCACCTGCCAGACTGGTCTGTATTAACTCCACGTAGTATATATTAAAACAGCAACAAAATATTTAAAACATTTGTTAGATTTTTAAATTTTGTTTAATCATAAGGAGGGAATAAAAGACTTACAAATCTTTTCCAAATGAAGTATGCTCTGAAGGCAGTGTTTACCTTTTAACTTCTGCAATATAAATAAATAAAATTATGGAATTTAAAATCTTGTATTTCCATGGAATCTTCCAATTCAGCAAGCTATCAAACCATGTTTCTGGAACTATTCTTATGGAAGGCAGTGAAAGTAGAACTTCTAGTTAGGCATATACTTTCGTACCTAGCCGAGTTTGAGTTGTATTGTACAATGGTGCTTACTGTCAAATTCTTGTCTGTTATGAGAGCTGTTAATAACCACTACTTTTGTTCATAATATGCACAGAAGGACTAATAAGTTTTGGAAAATGCGTTGGTTGGGATTGAAAGATAAGAATGTCAGTCATCAAGGGAGATCATTATGTTTCTATTTCTCTATCTGTTCTGATCAAAAGCTTGGTGATGATTTGATCTCGCCTTCATAATCTGTGCTATGTTCTCATGAACAATATATATATATATATATTGTTTTTTTAACAGAGTCTTTCTATGTTGATGCTTTTTGCTTTAGGTTGGTACATTAAGATTTTGTGGCACAACGGAATTTGCCAGTGGCCAGTGGGCTGGCATAGAGCTGGATGAAGCAGAGGGAAAGAACAATGGAAGAATTGGAAAAGTCCAGTACTTCAAGTGTGCACCGAAATGTGGTATAGCTTTTTTTTTTTTTAAATCAGGTCTTAAAAGAATTAAAGAAAAAAAAAAACACAAAAGTTTTGGAAGATACAAACCTTTTGGGAGAGTAAATACAGATTCTGATGCCTTTTTTGTAGTGCTTTGTTTTTTATTGATTCTTCTAACTGTTCCTAGCCTAGGATTTTGGCTGTAACAATTTGCAAAAACACCAGAACAACCAAACAGTGAAAATTTCTGGTTATTCCCTGAAACTGTGATAATAATTTTTCCTGGTTTTACATCTGTACTATTGAAGCTATTTGTGTTGTAACAGTAATGGCCATGTTTCTTTACTTGCTTTGCCTTCCTTTTTGAAGAAGATGCGTGCTTGTAGTTGTTTTCAACCTGTTCCAGGTTGAGGTGTATTATTTTCATTGCTATTTCATGGACACTCATGAGATATAAAGTCTTGCATTTTGTAACAGTGGAGACTGAGTGTTACCATTGGCCAAAAAGCAGATTCTAATTGATAGTTTTACTGACTGCCTGAATTACTTTGTTCAAGTTGCTTCATAAGCCTTTTGGTTTTGCTATTCCATTTAAGCTAGTCCTTCCTACCCTATGAGTGCTTTAACAGTATAACAAGCAATGATTGTAGCTGAAAAAAATACCTAAATTAACTGATGTAAGAGAAACCCATTACATTAATATTATTCTTGGTTCTTTTTGGCCCATACAATTTTATCTCCAGGTATCTTTGCACCTCTTTCTAAAATAAGCAAGTCTTATGATCACAAGAAAACCTCTGTACAAAGTACTTCTGTGCGATCTTCACCTTTGGTCAAATCCAAGAAAATAGATATGACACACGTAACTTCCAAAGTGAATTCTGGTAAGTGTTTTCTTTTATGTTGAGACAGGCTAGAGAGAAGCTAATTTTCAAGAATTAGCACCAATCCTGTAAATCCTGGTATTAAAATACTTGTTTGGAATTAGTTCATCGTGTGGGATGAGAAGGCGATATTAATTGCATGTTCCTGGTAGGATGTTGTGTGTGATGCTTAGTGATTACAGTGATTTGATGTGCTGAAAGAGGTTGTTATATACTCCTTTTACACTCCTATTATACTCCTTAGGAGTTCATCACCACATTTATTCTTGAGCCTGTAAAGTAATTTGATTGGCTGTGGTATCAGTTACATGTCTAAATGTAACTTGATTTCATTTACTACAATCTTCGTGGGTAACTTGAAACATTGAAATCGGTGAAAATCTAGAAACTATGTACAATTTTATGTATAGAAATTGAAGATGTTTAATTTATTTTCTGGCAAAACGATCAATGAATATTTAACTGATTGTGTTTTATCTGTTAATTAAATTATCTGAGTAAAACCAGAGGCAAATTTAGAAGAGAACAGATGTCATTGTACTAAGGCCTCAGTCTACTGGTTACAGTTATAGGCTCAGTTCCTGGCACTAGTTTAGACTTAGTGATTTATTCAAATAAAGTAATCCTCCCGTACAAGTTCCAAACTTGCAAAGTAAGAATGATGCGTCTTTTCTCATCCATTTACTTTCCAAGGTGGAGTATAGACTCTTCCCTGCTGTGTATAGTGCCCACCATGCATAATTAGGCCCTGTAGCTGGCTGGCTGGCTAATAATAATGATATTAAATATATTCCATTAGGATGTCTTTTGCCTTTTGAATCCTGTTTAGGTGATTCATGCTAAGGCAGTACAGCTTCAGGGATGGAAGGATATGCATACATTTTCAATGAATTTGCTCAAGTACCCTAAAACATTCCACTCTTTAACAGTAATATAGGAACAATGTGACAGGCTGATAGAGGTGTTTTGGCAGCATTTTGGATGATTTATGTAACTCTACATACGCTGGGGGGGGACAGTAAGCCCTATTTATGTGTATTTACAATTAGCACAAGACTTAAGCTGTTTATAAACTGATGTCTTGCATAAAATGCTTCTCTGAATAATTACTTTGTTAGCTCTATTGCTCAGGAGCAAATCTATGCTGACTTTGTTAAATATCTGTCAATGTTTGATTCAGTTTGTTGTGAACTGTTTTGAACTTGTTAAACTATAAGGGAGAGCTCTCTTCCCTTTGTCACTGACAGGGTGTTCAGGCCAGTTTAGTCATAAACCACCTTTTCTGTCAAAGTTGCATGACTGTCTTTTTGTAAATTTAAAACATTTGTTACTTGCTTTAGGTAAAAATCATAGTGAGTTATGCATCATCTGCCCAGCAGAGCTTACATCCACTAACAGTAATCTTGAAGCTGTCATTTTTAAGATATTCTTGTATTGAAAGGTCCATTAGAATGAACGTGCTTGGCTGATTCACTTCTGGAATGGGAGGATAAAGCTGCATCATGCAGAACTTTGTTTTGCAGTGTTTGTGTGCATCACCAGGTTAAATTTCTTCTTTCCTTTAAACTTCATCCCTGCAGTTCACTGGTTTGTAATCCAGGAAAAATGAATATGCTTTTTGTAGCTATGGTTATAAGCTGCAAAGTAAAATATGATACTGTATAGAGATTTTCAAATTTGATTTGTTTCTGCTGGATTTGAATCATCTGTCAGAATGATGATAGCTGTCTTTCAATATTTTAGAAAAAGGATTACCTTAATCAAATTGAGAAATGTGTAATCAGTCACAGCTAGTTTTTTGATCTGATGCTTTAATGGCTAAAATATAGATTTTCTGACAATATATCTACAAACTAGTGCAGCCCCTGTAGCTGATTTAAGCTGAGAGATGCAGCTAAATAGAAAGATGGGAATTCTTCGCAGCAGTGAGGGGGTAAATCATATAAAAGCTTGTTCTTCGTTGAATTAAGGTTGAATATAGCTAGAAATGTGAACTAACTGTTCACAAAATGTGACAAGTGTCAACACTTCTTCATATGCATATCACGACATTGCTGCTCTAATAGTTAGGCTCTTTCCTTAAAAATGGTATTGGCATACTTGATTATCTGTAAATTGAAATTTGATCTCATAATTTTTCTGTAATCTTTAATGCAGAAATTGTGAAATTAATAACAGTGAATAATGTACCTTAAGTACTGTAAAAATATTTTTGTGTGTTGTTTATGTAATAGATGTAAATGTTTGAAAGATTTAAGTAAAACTCCTTCAATATAAACATGAATATTTTGCAGACAATGTTACAGCGTGGCAAGATAGTTTGGACTGTTTTAATGTGTTAAGGTGTCAAACATCCATTAAAACAATCCTGCAGTTATGTTTTACCCACTTAGCAAGAGCCTAAGGAGTTTTAGGATTTTTATCCATTTTATCCATGCATCCCCTCATCCACAAATCTGTCAAATCCATTTTGTACGTGACTTTCCCGTGAAGTTGCTGTTCATTATCAGGATGGGTATATATATGTTATATACGTATATATTTATATACATACTTTTTATTCTAGGCCTAAATATGTCGAAAAAAAACAGTGGTTCTGAAACCAACTTTATGACTGTTAACAGGGGAAAAATACCTGCAAAAGAAGGTAACAATTTTTTTTAACATTTTGAGAAAAATTGAGTAGAGCAGAGGAAGTATTATGACTGTTTTACCTCTGTAAAAGCCCTGCATCTACACTATAAAAAAAAAATTGTTTATCTGTTCTAGCTCCAAGCAGGCAGTACACATCAGTTTACTAGGAGCAAGAGTAAATTGTGTGAATGTTTCTCCTATGTTAATGTCACCTATGTTAATTTGGCAAAGACACGGACAAGAATACAGACGAGTCCTTAAAGCTGATAGCTGTGTCTTAGTAAATGATCTTACAGAATACCTGCAGATGTACCTTCATATATTTCTAAGGGAGACCTTTTGCTCTGTGCTGCTTATATTTTGATGATGGGCATCATGACGGGTTATTATGAAGACTCATAATAACAAGCTTCAGGTATGAAAAATGAAACTCTAGCTTGTTTAAAATTTCTATTTAAATATGAATCATTCTCTGCAATTATCTAGTTTCAGAATTGGATAGTGACTTCTGCATCATTTTTTTTTATGCTGAACTTAAAACATGAAGAGACTTCACTTTCTGTCCTTAACAATCTAAAAATCAAGTCTCCTTTGAGATTTCCTCTGTAAAATCATATCGCAAATGTTGGTTAAAAAAAAAAACACCACACCAGTATTTCTTTGAAATAATTTCAAGTATGTCTTTGAATATACTCAACAGGCTTTGCAGGCTGTAAGTGACATGGAGTAAAGCCTTATTTTGGGATCTAGTGGTTTAGATGATACTGCTATAAGGCAGGTGCAGAACCTTTAGGAAAATCCAACTTAGAAAGTAGCTGTCAGTGGTTCTGTGTTAAATTGGAAGGCTATTTCAGCTTGGGATTTTCCTAGAGTTTGTGCTGAGTCTGGTATTTAAAAAAACAATACAAAATTTTTTTTAGAAGCTAGGAATAGAGTTGGTTCACAAAATATGCAGGTGATAGTTGACTGGCTTAACATTAAAAAAATGAAAAACAAACACTTATGACAAATTGGAAACAAAGCATCAGCTGTATAAATAGACTTGGGGAATGGTGTGGCCAGTAATAGTTGTGTTGAAAAGGACATAGGGATATTAAGTATTACAAGGTACATGTGAGTAATTAATGTCATGCTGTTGCAAAAGGGGAAGTGTACTGGAATGTCTAAAAAGGAGTGTCAGCCTTGAGAAACACAAAGTGACCTGGCTTTAGTTGGCACATGTAAGGCCTTAGCTAAAACACTGCATCATTTTTAGATATCGTGTTTCAAAAAAGATGTGAACCAACTGGAAAGAATTCAGAGAAGACACTACATTAACTGGAAGTATAAAATGTGACTTAAGAGAAAAGACTGATGGAATTTGTGATTGTGTGATTAACAAGACAGAAGACTGAGGGATAAAACAGGAGGCTTTCAAATACAAAGAACAATATAACCCATTCTGCATATGTAAAGAGAGTAAGAAGAGAAATTTTGAACTAAAACTGTGGTAATTTAGGCTTTAAATTAAGGGCAAAAAAAACCCTGTAACAGTATAGCTAATTATGTGATGAAGTAAATTGCTGAGGAAGTCCTGAGATCTCCCTGACAGGAGCTTCTTAAGAACAGATCAAACTCTCATCTGTTGGGAATGATCTAACAAATAGTTGTTTTGACTGATGGAAGAGGAATGGATTATTTAACCTGCTGAAGTCCCTTCTGCTCTTCCTTCTTCACACACCCTGTGATTTCCCACAAAATGAAGCATCTTGATGACTGGTTTAGTTTTCTGTACTACTGTATCAGCAGTTTTTGTTGCATTCGTGTAAAAATGCTAGGTGGTCTCACCTCCAGTGAATCCATCTAATCTGATTTCTAAATATAGACTTGTAGTACGCGTTTGCAAATGCACACACATTTTTATACCTTAGACTTGGAATTGAATTTTGCCTGTTCAGTCAGCATTTTTTTGGTAGTATGCATTTTCTTCATTGTAGCATGGCTGCAGCCAGTATCTCGAGAGTCTTCTGTTCTGTGCCTCCAGATACCTAAGCTTTTGCTTTGAGCCACCCACAGTGTTTGCCTTTCTGCAGTTCTTAACATTTTTGCCAAATAGAAGGATTAAATTATATTGAACACACTAATCCTATGTTGTTTTCAAGGTGCTTTGCAAAAACTAACGTAGTAGGTCTCCCAGCATTCTGGAGAGTTTGATACACAGTATTATCTTAATTTTTTCCATTGATAACCTGAAGCATAGATGAGTTACCCTGCCTTATTTTGGGCAGAAGTGTGTACGGACTGGGGAGAACTGAGGGCGAGTGTTGAAAATGAGGGAGGAAAGCTGAACATAAGTCTTATTGGACAGTTTAGACATCAGGGTTTGCAAATGGAAATGAAAGTGCTTTATTTCCCATTCTTATTTTATAGTACAGATTTTAATATTAACACAGTATGGAACAGAATATAGTAGGCTTTAATCCAGATAATAATTCATTCACATAGTGTCACCTTCCTTCCACTTCTCATCAAGTCTTTAATAGGCTGAAAGTGTGGTGGTATGATCTCTTAATAATAAGGCTTCCATATTATAATAAATATGCTTGGGACTGTCTAGAAAAACTTTCATGGAGTAACAAAGAAGGGGCTTTTGGAGACCTCTTCCAGCACTAAACTAGCACCTTACTCCCAAGGGAGGATCAGATGTACCTATGTCATTCCTGACAGGTGTTTGTGTAACTACTATTTAAAAAAAACTCTAATTTTGACCCCTTACTTTGTATTCTGCCCTCTGTATGAAGAACAGATAACTTCCCTCATTCATAAGCTTTCCCTTCTGCTTAATCTGTCTTTTTCCAAACATGATCTCTGAAGGACTATTTCCATTTATGTCTTTTAGGTTTTCCTGGATACAGCAGCTCTTCCTCTTCTAGTACCTCCTTAGAAGGCAAACAGAATTATTCCAAGAAGCGAAACTCAACTAGTAGCAATAAAAAGCCACTGACTAGAGTGTCTTCTGCCTCTTCTAAAATTAGTGCTGGTATGATATGTTTTATTAAGGTGTATTTTCATGAGTGGAAGTTTACTGTTGTATTGAATACTTATGTAGAACTACTTGTGCTGTTTCAGAGTCTGAGATGGTTAAAGAAAGGCACTTGGGAAGTAGTGTATCCATAAACTTAAGCTTTGAAACTTCTTAAAAGTTTTTTAGAACACCTTCAAGCAGAAAAATGTTATAGTTTGCCACTATGCCTTTCAGCTTGCAGAGAAAAGGTTGTAGTCCAGAATTCTCATGCTGGAGCAAAGCAATTCTTTGTCTAAGCAAAGTTTGTATGTGTTGCTATGTAATAAAGGTACACTAGGTTAAAGATAGTGAACCCCTGATTGGTCAAATATCTACCTACTAGGACTTTCTTCAATTTTAAAGATATGTTAACAATTTGAAATCTTGTTCTTCTGTTGAACAGGGTTGTACGGCTCTTCTCCAGTTACGAGGAAAATCCCTTTTGATGAGGGAGAAATTCAGGTTGGAGACAGAGTACTGGTGGTAGGACAGAGAACAGGCACTGTTAGATTTCGGGGAACGACAAAATTTGCGCCAGGTAGTTGCAATACTCTTTCTGTATGTTGTAGAATCAGTTTGGAATAGCTTACACATGAGGACAGAAAGGAGCATTGAGAACTCCATTTTATTCTTCACTGCCTCCAAAATACTCTAAATTACTGGTTTGTTTCAAAGTTCTCTCTTTCCCATGTTTCACTGAAAATATATATATAAAAATATAATGCTTCAATGCAACTGCCAGGAAAAAAAATAATTTTTTAAAATGTGACTTTTACTTGTCCACTAACGTGTCTTAATTAGGAGAAATATTTTGATCATAGAATCATAGAGTCATAGAATCGTTTAGGTTGGAAAAGACCTCCAAGATTATCAAGTCCAACCTTAACCTAACACCGCCAAGTCTGCCACTAAACCATGTCCCTAAGCACCACATCTACACGTCTTTTGAATACCTCCAGGGATGGTGACTCAGCTACTTCCCTGGGCAGCCTGTTCCAATGCTTCACAACCCTTTTAGTGGAGAAATTTTTCCTAATATCCAACCTAAACCTCCCTTGGCATAAAATCAGAATGCTGACAGTTTGTATCCTTCCTCTCACCTCCAAATTAGGGAATCAAATTTTTTTTGGTGAAAAGTTGGTATTCTAAGAAGCAAGGGTGGAAAGAGCACAAATCTTCACCATTTGCAAAGCCAGTAGTAACAGATGCATTTTTAAATTTCAGTTTTAATATGTATCAAAGCTCTGTAAAGTTACCAAAACTTTATCTCCTATTCATTTTGCTGCAAAATGCAGATATTTATTTAATTCTGAAAACAGGAAGGCAAGAATTTCTGACATACTGAGACTGTCTAATTCATAAGTTGTCATTTCTGAGTTTTGTGAGCTGATAATTAGAATTACAACTTTATCCAGTGCCTTAGTATCAAGTGACTCAAATTAAATTTTTGAACCTTTTGGGGATGGATAGCATAACGGCTGCTAATGGAGTACAAAATTTAGCACATTTACATAATTACCTCACATTTATCGTAGGTTATGAACGATCAGGCTTATTAACATCTTGATGCCTACTCAGTGTTCTGTATGAGGATGAATTGCTGACCAGTTCTGATTCTTATACCCTTCTCTCAATATCATACAATCACCCTTTCAATTTGTATTAATTATAACTTGCTAGATGGAGAGAAGGAATGAATTAATATCAGATCTTAAATTTTAGTGTTGATGATCTCAGATGAGGCATAAATCATGGGGTCAGAGGACTGAAGGGGGAAACTTGAACCTCCACTACTGTTCCTTCATGTCTCCTTTTTGTCAAAGTAGCCACTGGTATATTTGGTAACATTCCATTCAACTTTAGTTTACATATCAAAGGTTTTACTTTTTCTATATTAATTAAAATGTCGTTAATTTTTTAAAAGCATATAAAAATGCCGAGATAGTTATCTTTAGATTTATTCTGATATAACTATGCAAAAATTTATTATGTATTAGATTTTTTGTATATTTTTATATATTTTTACTATGTAGCTAGACAGTTTCTAACTAAGAAACTGTTTTCTTAATGTGAGTGAATACCAATTGTACCAACAATCTAGATAAAGGAAAAGTATGTGGTGTTTTGTTTGGGGGAGGGAGGGGAAAGATTTTACTGTTTTTAAATCTTGTAGGATTCTGGTGCGGAATTGAATTGGACAAGCCTCATGGTAAGAATGATGGTTCGGTGGGAGGTGTTCAGTACTTCAGTTGTCTACCTAGATATGGTATATTTGCACCACCATCTCGTGTTCAGAGGTAAGCACTGAGGCAGGTTTAATGTTTGTGTTGCCAAATGCTTTCTTAATACATTTCCAGTGGAAAATGAAGTTTTGCAGCAGATATGCAAGAAATAATCTTTGTTTTCTTCTGCTAATGGAAGTTTACAACCTCCGTTAAAATCTATATGGCTTTTAGATCAGCTTTTTGAAAGCAGAATATAAATTGGAAATGCAGCTCCCCCATTTCTTTTGCTGCCACTTCAAGTATTTTTATTCCAGGGCCTCCATTTCTAGTACAGTGTGTGTTCATTAAATCTTACTTGAATGACCCAATCTTGATGCTCTGAGCAAAATTTAGTTAAAAAAGGAAGTTGCCTTTGAAAATGACTGGAAATACTATTTTCATTCCTTCTAACTGCATGGAGGACCCAAAACATCCACCAAGCTTGTTTGTAGTCTCTCCATTAGGTTTTGGAAGAAAATCTGAGGAATACTGTGTTCTTTCCCACTATATTTGTATCCTGTTCCTCTGCCAGACCTTCTTTCTTTTCTCTCAATTAATATTCTGTAGCTCAGGTACATTGTTAAAAAACTTTGCCTCGAAATTATACATGCTCTCTTGCTCATAATAAAAGGCTTTCCATAGCAACTTGCTTGTGGCAAATCAGTATGTTCATTTCTTACATACCTGCCTTATTATAATTAAAATGTTAGTGTCTTTTGAGGGTGGATGGGGAAGGGAAAGAATTAGAACTTAACATTTGACAAGAAGTACTCCAGTAGGAGTTTTGTTAAAAGTTGAGTTTAAATGAATTCTTCATTTTTATTATTGTTTTTTAGATTAATGGGTTCACTGGATTCTCTTGCAGAGACTTCGAGTAAAATAAATCACACTTTTGCAGGTAGGTGTGTAAGACACTGTTCGTGATTTGGCTTATGTAGCCTACTGTAGGCTACCATTCTTCAACTAGAAACTACCATGCTGAAAGCACAAGAGATTTTCAAGAAATCCAAATGCTAGCAAACAGACTGACTGTTCCCATCCTAAAAATGAAGCCTGCGGTTGCTGTCTGCAGAATGAACTGTGGAGTACCATGTTATTAATCCTGTCCTTGTGGAAATAATTACCAGAGTTAAGACTCTTGACCCTCTTTCCTTATTACTGTATTGCATTCTAATCATAGTTAACCATAAATTGAACCCAGTCCTTCATCCACAGAATCACAGAATGGTTGAGGTTGGAAGGGACCGCTGGAGATCAGCTAGTCCAACCCCCCCACCAAGCAGGGTCACCTAGAGCACGTTGCACAGGATTGCATCCAGGCAGGTTTTGAATATCTCCAGAGAAGAAGACTCCACAGCCTCTCTGGGCAACCTGTTCCAGTGCTCTGTCACCCTCACAGTAAAGAATTGTTTTCTCATATTCAGCTGGAACTTCCTGTGTTTTAGCTTGTGCCCGTTGCCTCTTGTCCTGTCGCTGGGCACCACTGGAAGGAGTCTGGCCCCATCCTCTTGACACCCTCCCTTCAGATATTTGTACGCATAATCCTTCATCGCCCGATAAGGGGATCGATGTAGGGGGAGGTGCATACAGAATTACTAAAAGTTTTGTGAGGTACTTGAAGTAGTTACTTTTGGTTTTCCTTACTTAAGCTTTTCTGTGAAAAGTCTGCTTCAAATTACCCATATTTGGTTTGTTTAATTTAATTTCTTTTATCTCAGAACACTTGAACATGTTATGGGCACTTATTTTCATGAGAAGTTTCATCACTTAATTTCTGAATTGGAAGGGAGACTGTGTAGCAAAGGTAGCAGAAAAAGTATAAAAATAAACGGATAAAAATGAACTCATAAGCAAACAAAAAAAAAAAGTAAGTTCTACACAGCTTATTAACCTTTTCAATTAGGTTTTAGACGCAGTTTAAGCACAACTTCTGCATCTTCACAAAAAGAGATAAACAGAAAAAACTCCTTTGTTAGGTGAGTATTTGAGTTGAAAATGTTTGGGTGAGCTGGCTGTTAGCTTTACTGTTTCTTGTTCAAAAGAAAATCTTTGTGCTTGTAAAAGACTAGATATTATATATGTCCACTCTTTTTCTTTGAAGATTTAGCAGTAGTTGACTATTTTTCTGTGGGTATCCACGAGTATAGTTCTTGGATTCAAGGTGGCTTCAAAATGGTTTTCCAATTGTTAATCACTGCATATTCTCCAAATTCTTGTATTTTCACACAGCTGTTTGAACTCCAGAAGGTCTTGTTAGAGGACTTCACTTTGTCCTGGTGATACTGACTGACCCTTGCACATTAAAAGTTGTTTTGGCTAAACTATTTCAAGCCCTGAACAAAATGTTTTGTACTGGTTAATTTACCAATACTGTCAACTACTGTAAACATCATGAATCCAAGCATCAAGTGAAAGGAAATTGATTTTCCAGGTATTTCAGACTGTGTGTTCTAGCATATTAAAGTTATGTTTTGCTGTTAACATGAGATCAAAACCAATTTTTTTTTTTTTTAGAAAGGAGTCAGAGTTTTTTGTGCAGTGCACTAAATTACAAATGTGCATTGGGTGTTTTATAGAAAGAAGACTGATTACTATTATTATTATTTTTTTTTTTTTTAAACGAGATCTAAGAGCTCTGTGTCAAGGCACAGCTTGAGTAATACCACTACAGCTAACACTGAGGGACTGGTGAAGCTGCACGAGGGCTCGCAGGTTCTTCTGACCAGCTCCAATGAAATAGGTACAATCAGGTACATTGGTCCTACAGACTTTGCACCGGGGATATGGCTTGGACTTGAACTCCGAAGCGCCAAGGGAAAGAACGATGGCTCTGTAGGGGAAAAGCGTTATTTCACCTGTAAGCTGAACCATGGGGTCTTAGTTCGACCTAGCAGAGTAACCTATCGTGGAATTAATGGGGCAAAACTTGTAGATGATATTTGCTGAGCCAAAATATGCTTATAAAATAAGAAATTAAAGCACACAAGAACCCCATCTGGAATGCCACCTTATTTTATAAATTATTAAACCTGTATTTGTATTTTATGTATATATGTGTGTATAAATATATATAGTGTGTATATGTGTGTATATGAATATGTATATATGTATTCATATATATGTATATATACATATATGTATATACATATACAGGTATGTATATATGTGTATATATACATACACATTAAGAAGTAAACACTATTCTGTTTCTCTTAATTAAACAGCTCCAAAAAACATCTTGGGTTTGAGATACTGCATTCTCCAACTGGAACATGATTCAAATAATACAAATATATCCAATGTTCTCTAAAGTTGCTTTGTGATTCATGCAGTATTTAAATGATTTTCCTCCATGTAGTAATGAACTGATAATGCTTTGTGGATTGCCTGCTTTTGACAGAGGAGGTGGTTAATGAGTGACATTAGTCTGTTTACTAGACACTTTGTCAATTTAATACCAGCTGCTAGCAATAAAAAAGCAAAAAGACCCGTTTTTTCAAGCAGTTGTGAAGTATTTCTACATTTTATCATCAGATCCCTTCTCTTCTTTACCCTATGCCATTATCCCCTCCTGAATACAAGAGCTGATAAATACAAGTATTTGTGGCTATCTACGCAAACAGCAATTAAGTAAAAAAAGCCTTTAAAAATCACAAATATACTGCATGTAGTCAGTAAACGCACTTTTTGTTGTATGCATTTGTAGAAAGAGCTACTTATAAGAAACACTGTTAAAAATAATGCACTTTGTACTCCCCTGGCGAGCTTTCCCTCACTTTTAAAGTTTTTTTTTGTTGTTTGTTTGTTGTGCTGCAGGCTATGAGTATCACAGTTTTTAAATGCAAGTAAACCCAGAGTGGAACTACACATGCATCATAAATATTAAGTCTGTATAAACGCAGCATGGTAATTCCTGCCAGTGGTATGGGTTATATGCAGGGTTTTCAAGCAAGCTATTAACAGTTTGTTTTTGGTGTTTCTTTTTGTTTCCTTTGGAACAGTTTCCAGTATAAATTTCTTGTAGGAGTCTTATGATAAATTAAGGTTAATTTTAGGTACAGCACTGTAACATGACTTCATGTGACATTATTTGCATATCAGCTTTTTTTAAAACAGAGTATTTTGCCCATGTTTTAAACACGTAATGTATTTTAATTGCTCAGCATATGTAAACACTATCTTATTGAATATTATCAGGGTGGTTTTGTATTCCAGAACAGTCATTTTATTCTTAAATTATCTGCTTGCTTTTACCTACTTGAAAGAAGTGACACTTTAAACTACATCTTAATATACTATTTTTAGACAAAATTCTGCTGCTATTATGTTATTTTAAATATTACTGTAGCTATTTTCCTTGGCTGTATTTAAAATACTGCATATTGTATTCTAGCTTATGGGCATTTTTAATTGAATATAAAAGCTGTACATTTTGAATGTAAAAAAAAAAAAATAATTAATGCTTTATATTTGAAGATGTACTAAACTCAGTGATGTACTGAACATTACTTTATCCAATATCTGTTTCTTGCTGGTATTAGTAAAATGAAACCCTGGTGAATAGTACAGCAAAGAGAATTTTCATTAGGTCATTACAGAATGTACATCTTCTCTCTCACTTCTATTCCTATGTACAAATTACATAAATAGGATACAGTATGGAATAGCAACTATAGTATATAAACTGGAAGTTTTTATATCTTCTAGCTATTTGGTAGGGGATTGCCAGTTATCAAAGTGTTTGTACAACATTTCCCTGGTTTGTTCCAGCCTTGTGCTGTGTAGGTAGTTTGGTTTCTCTGATAAAACGCTCATAATTAGAAATCCTGTTTTTCCTATCTCACAAGATGGAATGGACGTAACTGCTTTCTCTGCTGGGTAGCTGGAGTTCTTCAGGAGGTGCATAGGGGAATAAGCACGTGGGTAAGGCAGCAAGCTCAGGCAATTTGTTTTAGTCACACCATTTCTATGTGGTGTTATTGTGCACAGATGAAGAAATATGTGAGAATAACCTTTTTCAGGAGTTATTATTCACTGGTAACTTTTTTTTCTCCAAGTGTGTCAGGCTGCACCTCCCATAGTAGAAGCCTCTGTAGCTATGCTCAAGTTCAGCTGGAAATGGGGTCTTGGGGGCCTGGGCTAGCAAAGATTGCAAGACATCGTTGAATCTTGTCTGATGGGTGAAGAGAGTACAGATATTACCTGAACAATGTGGTAGCGTGCTTTGCCCTTCAATCTCAGCTTCAGCCAGCTGCAGTCTTCTGAAAGCTCTGGCTATAATCAGCTAGAGCATTGCAGGGTAGAGGAGCAAGTCAGGACTGTTATCAGTATGGAGTTCTGGTAGCACAGAGAATCTTCTGCGAAACAGCAAGAAGCACTGTGAATGTCTCCAGCCTGAACTGAGAAATAAAACAGTCCCTCCATTCCAGAAAAGATTATTGGTGGCTGTCTTCAGGCTGGTGACGTGAAAGGATTTGTGCTTCCCTAAATCCAAGGTAAGTTGCTATTATTCTTTTCTCCAACTCTTGCAGGAAGACTCATGTCATAATAAATAAATAATCTGAAAATAACTGCTAGTGAAGTGTGAAATTAGGTGCTGTGCTGAGGTCTGTAGGATCACAGCCCCAAACTGGTTAGAAAAAAGACTTGTGCAGACTTGGAGGCTTTTCCATGTTCTACAGCATGTCTTTGGGGTCCTGTTTCAGGAAATGTACTTCTTCAGTGTTACCACAGCAATTAAATCTTTCAAGCTTTGTTGGACCCTGCTTGGAAATGAGAGGTCACAGGTGTGACAGGAGAAGAACTTTTTCTAGTGAGTTCAGTGATCATTTTGCAGATGTTGACAGTAATGGTTTTCTGGGCAGGGAGTCTGTGCTTTTAAAATGTTGGTATCCAGCAAGATCTGAGGCATAAGCATCGAAAACTGGCACTGCAGATTTGCAAAACATAACCTAGTTTATCTGGCAAGTTAGCTTTATTACCTGCATGTTGCATGAAGTGGCAAGTGTAGCATTCTTGTCATGGCTTTTACAGTGTTAAGTGTTGCAGGAAGCCTTATCAAACACCAGGTTAAAACTGAAAACATGTCCATAAAAGCCACATAGGGTACCAACGTGCATCCTTTTTCCTGCCCTGCTGCAGACAGACAACTCTTGGAAAAAATGGAAATTAGAGCAAAAAAAAGCCAGCCAGTGCCAGATCCAAAACAGTATTTACAGATGGAGAGGTGACTAGCTGTACTCCTAGGAGAGCTCTCTTTTCAGATAAGAGAGGAAGGAACCGAAGTTTGTGGGGAAGTGGAGAGGTGCCTGCCTAATACCTGCTCAGAAGTCTTGTTAACTAAACCACAGTAATGTCCTGCCAGGGAATAATATGTGCATGGATAAACAAGTGAAGGAGAATAAATAAGTCTGTAAATATTGGTCCTAATTTCAAGAATGAGAAAGTAGCTACATAAGGCATAGGAGTGGGACAGGGAGGCGAAACAACTGAGCATTTCAGGGCGGGAGCTGCCTCCTCCTATGCTTATCACAGGACTTAACTGTGGTATTTACTGAGTACAGCTTATAATCAGACCTACAGAAAGTCCATGTCCAAAGTCAAGGAAAAATACTGTCTTAGGTTATATACGTATAGGGATGGAAACTTCCAAATGCTTTCTTGAACTGTGTATGTTGTTCTCTTTTTACACTGGCCAATTTCCTTTGGGTGAAAGCCAACCTTTGGTTTGTAATAGAAGGAACAGCACCTTTCTTCTCTATAAGAAGCTTGGAGGTACTACATTAACAATACACCCAAATCTTAAACACGCTACTGCTAGCCAGAAAGAGGCAGTCTCAGTTTAGCACCACACACGCTCCTTTTTGCATAGATGTACCTTGTTACTTCTATAACTTTACCAAGTAAAAATTGATGCCCAGACCTCACTTGGTTATTACAGAACTGATCTGTTGTTGGTATGGTCATTATACAACCCAACACACAGGAAGCCAGTTACAGTCATTTTATTTGTCTTCATGCCTTTTGATTCACTACACATGTTTACAATACAAATACACTATTCAATACAAAATACTCAAAGACCATATAGTAGTATTTTTCTTCATAGTATCCCTGAAGTGCACAGGCCCTTCCTTTATAAACAGTGTTGCATAAACTGCTGTACATGAGACAGACATTTCTATAATAAGCTTTGTTACTAAAAGAAGCCAGATGCAGACAATTCAGGCAATTTTCCTGTGATGGGTTTAATGTTGGGACAGATACTTTGTGATGTCTTTGCAGCTGTGAAAGGCTGTTTTATGCTACTCCTATGTCAAAGTTCTTGTCCCCAAGAAGACAGGTTCAGTAAGAGGAGCAAACAGGCAAAGTTTCATTCTTCATAGCCTATTTCAGACCTCTTGCCTCATGCATGGTATAAACAATTGTGCCCAGTGTTGCTGCAACTACTCTCACACTGAGCCTCTGTCCTTTTGTGAACACACAGGGAGGGAAGCCAGTGGACCAGCAATACTACATCACTGTGAAAGACTTAACTCAGCCACATCAGTGCAGTCTTGGAGCTTTTAATCTGTGGTACCTGTCCCTCCCTCCCCTGCTACAGCAAAGCCCCTCTCCTGCCATCACTCCTTCCACTGCTGCTCGAGGAAGCAGAACAACCCAAACTTCTTGCCTTGCTTCATTTTCAGGCACATGATAGAGAAACATGATTCAGTAGCAAAAATGAAGGTGAAAGTACAACTGGAAAGGCAGATAAACAGGCATCCCCACCGACTTTGCCTTCAGCAGCTTACAAATCAGCACAGAATCAGAAAGCCTATGTAACATCTATAGGAAAGAGAGAATATCCATGGGGAAATAAGTCATTTTCAGAGTATGAGAGTGGTAGCACAGGATTTTCCCATTCATGCTTTATATCCTGTAGATCATACTGCTTCCTGCTTTTCCACTGTAGAGTGAGGAAGACACATAAGACTGGAATGTAAATATTGCTAATGAAAAAGATTAACAGTTTAAAAGCAAGCTCCATAGTTGCTTTTACATTTTACAATTTATATTGTCTCAATATACTAACATTAAAAAAAGTGATGGACAAAAATTTGTAAGAGGTTTAAAATAACTTCAACTTTTTCTCCTACAACACTGTAAGCCTAGTGCGGAGGTGTTTTATAAGGGGATTTGGGATTTACAGATGCTGGGGTGATCTTTGGTCTGGTAAGCCCATGGTGACTTAAGCCACTTCTGCTCACTGGAGCTTTCAGAACTGAACAGGTTTATCTTTCCAGACACAGAAATTCAAAATTTGTAGTTCATGACTGGACAAAATGCTCTTGCTAATAGTGTACATCTAAAAGAAACATGCTAGAATGAAACTGGTAGAAACTGGAATATAGACACACAAACATTGACTGCTTCCAGTTATAACTGAAATGCTAAAATGAATTCTGTTAAATACCTTCTTGTACAGAATTTAAGACACTGTCTCATCACTAATAACAATGACAAGTTAATTACTCAGCTCTTCACAGACACAGAGAGTCCATTACCGCTAAAATGTCATCTGCTAGCTTTATCCCAAGTTTCTGTTGTTTCCCTCTGCCCTGCTTAGTTTGTACCTGGGAAAGACCATCAGCTTCTTTCCTACCTCTCTGGACAAACTCCTGCTAGTAATTCTTCAATCCAAGGCATAACTGTAGCTCTCACATGTGTACTGGTATATGAAGCAGGACTTCATACATAGTTGCATAGTTCCTATCGCAGCCCTTCAGACAATTTGAGGTGGGACAGTAATGGATAGTGCTTAAGTGTGAGTTGTTACTTTAGCAACAGAGGACACCAGGTATCATTAAGGAAAGCTTTCTTCGTATCATCCCGGTGATGGATATAAATAAAATCATGTATTGATACTGAAATCCTGGAATGACTTTGGCAACAGGATGCACATTCACTTGCTTGAAGTTAAACAATGCAATCACAGAGTGACCGGGAAACTCTGTCATTGATGCAACCTGCACAGAAGTAGCAGAGCTTTGGTTCAGGCAATAAATTCATAGGAATAATTGGTCATTGATGTCATTGTTTCTCTTGTAAGAAACAGGACACGCAAATGCTCCAAGCTTTATTTCTGAGTGTCAAGATTTGATCAGCATCAGTATTTATGGAACAATTTTCACAAACTGGGGTGTGGGGCTTGGACAGCACACTGGCATACAAAAATAAATGCTTGCTATGGAAGAGCTCAGAATTTTTTTTTTTTTTTTACATAAAAAGAAGCCCAAACNTTAAAGCCAGCTGCTAGTGCAGAACCATACTCAGCAGGCTGGAGATTTTCAGTAGTAATTCACCTTTTTCCTTGACCAGAGTTATTGTCCTCACATACTGCATAGGTAAGAAGCAGTAAGGTGTTTAGCTCCTTCGTTGTTTACAGCATCCACCCTCTGAGAATATTTTGTTTGAAATTTTATGATAACATAACTGCACAGCACAAGCAGCAGTGTAGTAATTGTGCTATCACCATGGCTGGAGAAAGCCTTTCTTTTTTCTTTGTCACCACCCACAAACATGCCATCATATTTTGCTGCTGCTTCTTTTAAAGCTTCTTTAGAAATACTACATCATAACCTGGCAGGTTATCTGTATTTGTGCAGCATCAGAGCTTGTGCCCCAGATGCAAGAACAATTTCAACTCATCAAAGATCATTAACTTTGCAACGTTTTTGTTCTTGTGTATTCTTTAAGAATACTCATCAATACACAGGTCAGATTCTGTCCTCAGTGACATGTGAGAGGCAGGACAGCAAAAACCGAGTGTGCTCCTATGCAAAGATGAGCTAAAGAAAACAATGAGAAGCTGCAACCCATTTGAAAATGAGAAAGCAAGCATATTTAAATGAAAATTGCTATTATATGTGAATAATACCACGGTGTAAGAAAATTCTCTGATAGTGCTTACCTGCTGAATTAATCAGCTTTCCTGAGGCTCTAGAAAACTACCTAATTGAGTTTATTGAGCTAGAAAGAGTGGCCAGTGTGACACTAACACAGTCCTACGCTAGACAGAATCCCTCCCCAGTGGCTAGTAGCATGAATAGAACTGCAAGCCTAGTAACCTCACCGATCACAAGTATTTTCTTAGTTCAAGCAAAAGCAGCCTGTGTATGGCAGCAAAACACCCAAAGCATAACCCTAGTTATCACCACCAAGCTCATGTAGCAGCAGTGCAATGGATCACTGGCAGCTCCTCACTCAAGCTTGTCAACACAATAGCACAGCTCCATTAACTACCACACACAGTTTGGCATTACTCCAAAAAATTTTTTAGTTCTGCATACCAGAGATGTAAGAAAGGCAGCTTAGGAAATCACGCTACCTTTCCCTGTGCTCCACGCCTCCTCCCCGCCGCCCCCCCCGCCCCCAGTTATTTTTTTACAAGGGTGGTGTCCCAAACCAAGTCCTCTGCCATCTGCATATCTCAAAGGTTAACAGTATGTAAATGCAGATACTGGTTGGTTCCCTTAAGCAGACAGGAAGCTTACCTCAATATTTGGATCCAGGGCCAGATTTAGAATTACTTCACTGAAATGAAGAGTCTCAGACTGAAGAACACCTTCATATTCCTTTGCTGATGCTTCAGGAAACTCACTTCTATAGAAACAGGCACCCTCTTTAATGCTAAAAGCTAAAACAGCTCCTTGCAACTGTGAGTTGAAGTTACTAATGCACAGCTTTACACATGAATAATTTCCCACATCTATGTTTTGACAATACACTCACTAGAATATTTTTCATGCACAAGGTGTACAAAATGAGTCAATGCAGTGTTTGTTTTTAAACCATGATCATACACATATTTTGTTAAAGAAACAAGGGCTCTAAACCCTTCAAATATAGACAGTATCTGGCATCTGGATTGTGGCACGATGTCATCTTCTGCCTTTGTGTTCTTGCTTGTACATGGTATGTGAAAGGCTACTTTAAACCTCTGAGTATGCAGATGGCTGTTCATTTTCAGGGCACAGTTGAAGTTTCTCTCATAATCATGGTTCTTTAAAACGTCACTTTGGTTCCACTTAACATGCACAAGTTGTGATGAAGGACATTCCTACTTTTGTAGGCCAGAAGGAATTTTACAGGGTTTTACTCAGTTTTAGTGCTTAAGCACAGGAGAAAAAGAAACAACACAGAGAAAACCAACAATCCCTCCCCCCCAAACCACAATGTGTCATAGCATCTCACCCATCTTCTATGCCTCCTGTTGTCTCCTTAAAGTGATGCAGTATGACCAGTCTTTCTATTGCCCTGTCAATAATGCCATAACAACTGTGCATTCAAGGACTTTTAAAGACGACTGTAGCTGGAACACAAATTGGGAATGCGCCATTGTGTCACCATTCAAAGCTGTCATCTTCTTTTTCAGTTTGGATAAAGGATGCTCTACCCAAACCCACTAAAACATCTGCCAGTTGCAGGTGCTCTCCAAGTGTTCCTCATCAACCAGAAGTTTGGCACGGAAAATCTTAGACATGAAACACTCAAGGGAGTGAGCCGTGGCTTTACACTTAAGCAGAGAATGCACAACTAAGAAAAGCTCACAGGAAAGGCATGGCAACAACCATGCATATGAGTTAACGCAATAGGAAGCTTGGCCTTGCAGTTAACATTTGTTTCCTCTATCCTCCCTCCCTCCCCCTTGTTTCTTTTACTGTTCTGGGGCTCTGGTGATTTGAAGCCTCTTGGGTTATTTGAAATTACAACTTCAAAGGTGGCACTTTTGGAGCAAGTTGGCACAAAATAGAAGGAAATGCTGTCACATCGCTTGCTCGTGGTGTACTGGGTAACAGGACGTCTCTTCAAGGCTTGGGACCACAGGGGGAAAGTCAAGAGAGTAGAGGGCTCTCAAGGCCCCTGCTGGGTTTTGTGGCTCTTGTTTGTAAGGGTGGGGTCCTCGCAATTGCTAGCACAAGGTGGCGTGGAGGCTTCCGAAGGTAAGCCCTGCTGTTGGTATCCATAGTTGACATTCCCACAGGGGAAGTGACGGAGCCTAAAGAGAGGCACTTCTTTAACACTTGCTGTGAGGGAAGATGGCTCTAATAGCAGGGAGGAGCCTGGTAGCCTACCAGTTACAATGTTGGGCCCCACAGTACAGTTTCCTTCATGTCCCATATTCTCCCTCTCAGGCATCTCTTTCTCCAGCAGAGGATTGTTTTTGCTAGCCTGCTTCTCTGCAAACCAGGAACCATAGGTTGGATTCCAGAGGTTGGTGGGCTTGTTTCTGGAGCCCTGGCCTTTGTGCACCTCAGATGGAGGGTTGGACTGGGTGTAGGCCATGTTGATATGTCCCCCAGCTGAGGCTGACTGCACCTTCCCAGGGACTGGCGGTTCCAAGGCTCCCACTTTCCCTAGAGCTTTTCCAGTAGTGATGGCTGATGGCAGGGTTGGTGGAGATGGCAGAGTTTGCTTGTCATCCTTTCTATTTTGGTGTGCAGAAACCAAGAGAGAAGGAATTCCTTCTGGATCTTCTGGGTGTATTGCTACTTTCTCTTCCTCTTCAACTGATGGGCCATATTCTACTGGCAAAGCAGTGTTGATGACATCTGGATCCTGCAGGAGAGAAGAATAAGAATTTCTCCAAGTTTGCTGTCATCGTGCATACTCGGACTCAATTAAAAAACTGAGACATATGACAGCTGTCATGCTATGATTAAAGAGCACCGTTCCCACCATCTAGAGACCATAATCCATGTGTAGAGGATGTTGACAAAATGCAATTAGCTATGAGAGGCAATGGGATACCCATAAAATTGAAAAAATTAAAAAAAAAACAACAACCCTAAAACTTAAAACAAAACAGCAGAGAGCACAAAAACAATGAAAAACATTTTTTATGTCCAGCCAAATTTCCTTTGGGAATGTTGTTCTGGAATCTATATCGTCTCAAAGTTCATAACATTCTCAGATAATATCGAGAAAGTTTCAGCCATGAATGTATTGCCTTCACTCAACAAGGGAGGAGTGGGAATGCAGACAGAAGGCAACACTGGCAAACCCTTTGAAGCCCAAATCCACAGAGACAGTGGTTTTGAGCTATTTAAGCAGTTTTGAAAATTAAACTGGGAGAAACGTGGTGATCTGGGCAACTTTTAACTATTGCTACACACCAAGGCAATCTATAGATAATGGAAAACAATGCCTCTCAATCCCAGGATCCAAACACTCATGAAAAACTGATCAAGCCCCACAAATAGTGAGGAAAAGCAAGGTGACTGAGGCAAATAATTGCATGAGGCCACACAAGAAACCTATCCTGAGGCAGCAAAATATTCTCCAAACTACTCCACTCCACACTACTCAGCTGAAAATAGTGGTAAAAAATAATTTTCTCCAGCCTGAAATCTGGGCTTTCCCAGATTTCAGTCTGGAAAGCCAGCCACATCTTTCCCCTGCTGCCTAGCCTTAGAATCCCCACTCCTTTGTCATGGCTGTCTCTACCTGCCTTCTCCAGTGCAGTCAGAGTCAAAAAATTGCCCACAGTTGCAGAAGCCACCTGGAAAAGGTGCTCTGAGCCAGGACCATTTCTGCTCAGTGTTGACTGTGTCTTAAGGGTAAACATTGGGATGAAGTGGCTGACATGAAGCACATGAAGTGCATACAGGTGCTGGCCTGTCTTCTTTTTTGCTTGATAGAAATCTGTTGTCTTCATAAGCAGAAGCAGAGCTATTTGGTCTGCTATTTGTAGAGCTGTGTAAGCTTATGCCCTTTTGATAGTGAAAGACAGAAGGATCAACCACCTGATGGGGCAAATGTCCCATCAACTGGTCCCAGGCTGACATCAGTCTTCCTGGACTGCTGACTGCAGTAATGAGTGCCACCTTCTCATCTCACACTCTGGCTTGCCTAGACTCTTGCTTGACTGCTTGTCAGCTGGAAACCTCTTCACCCATCTCATGGGAGATGAATCAACACTGATACCTGAGTGCAGTACTCAATCCTCTCCAGGATTATGGCAAAGTTTGGCCTGTCTTCAGGCTGATGCTGCCAGCACTGGGTCATAATGCGATACCTGAAAGAGCAGAACAAGAGATCTCATAAATGGCAGATCCTCTTGATACTTCACAGCTAGTCACTCCAGCCTAGAAACCATAAGCACACATTGCCACTCTAATCAATAAAGAGTACTCTGCATTCCCCAGGGTCAGACACCTGATGTACTGGTAAGCACTGAAATGTGGCCACCAGTGGGCTGGAATCTGCAGCTCATTAGAGAAATAACCCATCCACCTGAAATCCCTTGGGCAATTCATTAAAGGTAGGCAGGGGTACAGATAATGGAACCCAGTTTTTCCTACTTGTGAAGAAGCTTACACACTTGCAGTTTCACAGCCCATATAAGACAGAAATATTGCACCACCTTTGACCAAACAAGCAGTGGCCTGTACTTTTCAAAGGGGCCCCGAATTCTTCTCCAAAGAGGACAGAAAAATTAACTAGTAGAGAAGCCACTGGCACTCAAGTTCAATAAGGCAAGTCAGCCAAGATAAGATCAATCTTAAAAGTCATTAACTTTTGACTAGAGAACAGCATTCAAACCAGAAATGTATTTGCATGAATACATCAAAGTTAAAATCTCATACACAGGGCCAGGGCAGTTTTTAGGTGGATCCATCCTTCCTCCATTGGTTACAAACTCCAGAACCTCTTGGTTACTTTTGCTAGGGTAGGGCATGTATCCCAAAGAGAATATCTCCCACAGCAATACACCAAAGGACCTGAATACAGAAGAGAAGGAAACCAAAATGAAGGATACAGGAATGACCATCATTAACACTGAGAGGCAATGCCCTTAGATGCAGCACAGTCAGCATTGCTCCTTGCAGTCTATGCTCAGTGTGTGGAATTTACTGCTGCAGGATTTGGACATAACTAAGCTCTATAGTTGTAAAGGTGGATTTTGAATCATTTTATGAATTCTAATTGTTGACTGCTAAGTGTGTTGAGTCTACAATATAGGTAGGTAAATCTGGTTGCTTTGCCCTTGTACTCAGCACTGCTCAACTAGATGTAACAAATGTGAAAGACTATGCTCTTCTGAGACATCAACCACTTTGAGCGGAGCAGTGGCCTGAACACTGATGACAAACTTTTCCTCTTCAATAAGCTCCTCTGCATGAACTAATATGCCAGTGAGTCCTCTCTGATGCTCTGAGCCCCATAAGTCCCCACCTGTATCTCAGAGAGTAAGATAACTTTCCCTAGCTAACAGTGCAGTCCTGGGCCTGTGGTATGGCTTGCAAAGCCCTGGGGATAACAGCTGCGACAGGAACCCCCTCCAGATCATTCATCTGGCTGGCTGCTTGGAAATCATGATCTTGATAGAAATTGCAGAAGAGCTATAAGCAGCAAAGGAAAGCTCTTCCGCTTGGTGCTGATAGATAGGCAGCAGCTCAGCTCTATCAGAGAGCATACCTCCACCCCTCTGCTGGGGCTTGGTCAGGAGCTGTGTCCTAACCACCAGCCCCTTCCTTTCCAGGCATAGTCTGAGCTCTTGCCTCCTCCCAAGCCACAGTGACCTTCCTCCTGCACCACCAGCTTCATCTCAGCACTACAGCATATAGGGTGGGACCAAGCTGTGATACAAACAGTGCAAGTAACTGCAACAGGGACTTGATTCTTCTGGTTGAGTCCTCTGCTTTAAGTTCACAAGTTCACCAATTTCTCTCCTTCTCTGGCTGCTGGAAACTCAAAAGTTTACAGTGCTGGTGTGGGCCAGGAGAAAGATGAAAGCCACTGAACATTATACCCTTCTCCCTTGCTGGCATGATGGATCCTTCCCGCAGTCTCCTGTTAAGTCTGTGCTGCTTTCATTAGTCTGGAACTTATGCATTCCTCCCTGCAGAAACAAAACAGCACCTATGTCTGCCTCAATCTCCCTTCCCTGCCTCCTTGCTTCCCCAGCAGCACCTGCCTTTGCTGACCTTTCTGTTCCCTCATGTTCTCCAATATTAACTGGCTCTGAAGGACCTTGCTTACCTTTTTTTCTAAGGGGAAAATGAACAGGAACGTGAGTTTTTTACAAAATATTCAGACTTTACAAAACGGGTTACAATAGACACACACACACACAGATGGAGAGGTAAAGGAAGCACACCACGTGTCTGTTTTTGATGTAAATATCCCTTCCATGAAAGCCTCGGGAGGCATCCATTTGACAGGCAACATTGCACACCCACCCTTCCGATAGTAGCTGGCTCTGCAGAGAACAAGCAAAACATAGAGTCAGCCAAGAATTCAGAAAATGTCTTTAATTCAGGATTTTTATAACTATGAATATGAACGTTATCAGCTGGAGGAGGGACTAATTTAGGCAAAACAGCATGGCAGAGAAAATGCTGAAGAGACCTGTTTCTTCTCACAAAAATAGTGGAAATGGGCAGGCAATGTAAGGACTGCTCTGCATCTCCCTCACTTTAGGCCTGATCCAGTGAACCCGAGTTATCCTTATCTATGTGCATACTCAAGTGACTAACTCACATAGTAAGCTGCTGCTGGCAAAGCTATCATCCTGCACTTTTCAGCCACAACAGGATCTCCACTTCATCTTACAAGTGGTCACCTCAAGCATCCCCATCAAAAATAAACAAAGCCTGTCCCAAATGTACCCAGTCCGAAGCACTGGAAGTGGAATCCAAAACCCTTAGTAAGACCTACGAGCAGCAAGGAGGATGTTTGGCCATTATAGCTGGGGCAGTAGATAAAAAAATCACCTCCTGTGCTCCTGAGACAGGAAGTATATCAGTCTTTTTGTCATTTTCACTTATAATAAAACCTATAAGCCCCAAATCGTGTGCTGGCAGTTACAGTAGACTGCTCATGCAAGCCAGTATCACTGTTCATAACTATGCAGCCTGAGCATCCAAAAGATATTCTTGAACGCTGAAACACGTGCAAACTTCAAAGGCAACTCTGAAAACTCAGCACCAAAGCATTCATCTTGGCAGTTGGTTCTACTGATTGTATGAGTGTGACAGATGTTACTTTGTTCCAGCAGAGTCCAATCTGACAGGGGGGCAGAGTAGGGGCTCTTTGTGAAAGGGGAGATAGGAAAAAAAAAAAGCAGTTCTGATAAACTTGGTTTTTGAAAGTAGCACTCTATTTGCATCACCTCAGGCTGTGATACTGGCAGACCTCAAGCTAAGCAGAGTCAGGTCTGGCTTAGCAATTGCACAGAAGAACCCCAGGCAGGAAAAAGAGAAGCTGAGGCTCTGGAATAAACATTGTGGGTGACTGAGTACAAGGCTTTCCTTCCTCTGAGTCAGAGGTGAATCAATTCCTCAGCACAGCAGCACATGGTGCTGCAATTCTAGGGGTGCTATTTAGAAAATGAGATATCAAACTGCAACTCTGACTGCTCGTGGTCATTAAAGACTTCCTGGCAATTCTTGCAACAGCAGGGTAGTTGACCCTGTGTCCTGGTTGAATTTCAGTTTGGGTGATTACATTTCCCTAACTTTCCTTTGTACCTTCCTCCTTTACCCGCAGTAAATTGAGGAGATTTACTGATGACACCAAACCAAAGGGGGAGGGGTAGTATCAAGCATAGAGATTAAACTCAGAAAGATTTTGGGCACATCAGTGCCATTCAGTATGGAGAAAGTAAAGGCAAGAAACTGTGGATAGAGTACAAGAGGGAGGAAAAATGCCTTCCACGGCCATGAGATTTCATTATTCAGAAGAAAGCTCTCAGGGAGTGGGAAAAGTCTCCAGAGCACAGTTCAAGTACAGGTGAAGGCAAAAACCAATGGAAGTATTAGCTGGGATTCATTGGGGTTGGGTGTCTCCACTCTTGCCTTGCTAGAGTTGCACAGAGCAGCATGTGAGCTTGCTGTCCTACACACACACTGCTCCTCTCTTATTTTAGTGAGTTTCCACTTGTGGGTACCCTGGGATTTAGCTCTGCTACCTGTATATATCCCGGGCCATGCCAAAGTCTCCAATTTTAGCCACTCTTCCAGGCCCTCGACAGGTAAGGAGGCAGTTCCTGGCAGCAATGTCCCTACAAGGAAAGGCAAGAAAAGCAAGAGTGAGAGAAGAATTAATCAACAATTCAAAAATTTTGCAGAATAGTACCTATTTTCCTGAGGTGCAGAGAGTCCACACCACCCAGAAAAGTCAGTGTTTATGGGTAACTAGTGATGTCCCAAATTCCAATCTACCCCAATAGTAGGATCAGTTCTGCTCTTTAAAAACTTCCTCTTTAAACTTCACTTAACATCTTCCAGACAGGATGGCCTCCTGTAAGCCTCCCTTCACCCAGGATTAATTTAATCACCCAGGATTAATTTCTCTAGGGAGTTGCAAGCAGTGGGGCTGATTTCAGCAATGTACCAGTCCTAGCATCAAGCTGTCTGGGGAATGATCCACTGACCTGTTCCCACCCTGCTTGTTCAAATGTTGTCAAACAAGCATCATACTATCAGAGACAGGAAGAACAGTAACATGCAGATGTTGTTTTGAAGATAGGTATGGGCCTGAATATGTGCATGCAGGTAAATGCTGAGCTGAAGTAAACCCTGAGATCTGAATAGCATGGTGGCACCCCTTGTGGATAACTCAGAAAAGTGAACTACAATCTGGCTACAGCAGCTTCACAGCCCCTTGCAAAGCCACGTGGTGGTACTGGGCTCTTCTGATGTAGGCCGAGTTGCCATGCATGTTCATCATGAACAACAGCAGTGCAGGATTAGTGGGAGCTGAAGAACAACTGCAGACATCTCTGCCTCCCTTGTAACTGTTGACTTTACAACTGGAAAGAATACAAATGTAGCTACTTCAAACCATGCTAAATGCTATGACATTCATTCACAATTTTCTAAAGTTAGGGCTGTCAAATATTTGTAGAAGATACTAGGGAAACTTTAACACATGGGAAGAACACCTTGAGCTCTCTGCCCTATGCAGTCTTTTTTTTTTTTTTTTTTTTTTTTTCTTTTTTTTCCCCTCTGCTGTCTTCTCCAGGGTGTTTGCATGATTCTATTCAATGTTATAAGCAGAATTTTGGACGCTTGTCAACCACCCTGTTCTGCAGGAGCAGGTAACAATAGTAACAAGGTGTTGTATTTCTGGCTGTACTTGTACAGCCATTCTTCAAGAGGGAGAAGAAAAGGGTTCCGGAATGAGCAAAAAGACACTAAGTAAAATTCACAACAGGGAAAGCTTTGAAGATTTATGTCACATGATTGTGTTTCCCTTTGGCAAGTAGCCAAACTGGCTGCATAAGAGCAGGCACTGAAAAAAGAGCTCAGGATCTTTGATAAAAATACAGACCTTTGCAACCTGATCTACAGCAGCATTTCTGTTAATTGCTTCTATTATTCTGGTTTTATCTATCTTGTTTAAAGTTGTCCAGCCACTAGAGTGCAACAGGACATAAACATATCAAACAGGGCATTATGAGTCATTCTGGCCTGTATGCAAGTCATGCCCTTGCTGACACAGATGCCTTCACCTACCTGTGAATGAAATGGTTCTCCTCCAGGTACTGACACCCACACGCAATGTCATGAGCCACGTGGAGCAAGTCCAGCATGGAAAGGGAGGAAGGCTGATTCTATCAAAAGACAAAGGACAAATATGGGTTAAAAGCAAGAACATAGCATGAGTTATCATTGGTACAACATAGGATGTGCAGGCATGATGAAAAGGACGTGTGGGCACGATGTCATATAAATCCCAGAGACAGAATCAGAACAGCTGGATCTGACTTCCCAGCTCCATCTGGATTCCTCTGTCAGAATCTCCCACTGTTTTGCAAGACACAAATGGATTTCCCCCAGTCCTCATGGGAGACACTTCTGAATTTTCAGCATGATTTTTTTTTTTTTGAGGAGATATATCCTGAACTAGTCTTCAATCAGTTTCTTTGTATTATTTCTAGCTCTTCTCTAAAGTCACCTTGAACAATGAGAATGACATTTTGTATAATGGCATGAGTCACATTTGCTCTTTCCCTCCTCCACATCTGTGTAGGTTTTATCTTGCCCCTCAGAGCATTGACACAGGTTTGCTTAGCCAATGGCTACAGAAGATGAGGGCTGCCAACTTCTTTTTTCCTGCCCCTCTGATGAAGTCTATGGCCTTAGCCAGCAGGGGCCAGATGCTTTTGTGAAAATGGCAGGCTGAGCAATAGCTCATGTTTGTGGGCCTCTGAAGCCAACCCATCAGCTTCTGCATTGAGGTGTGAACCAGAGGTCCCTGTGGCCAGTCCTGTGGGGGAGGAGGAAAATAATTCTGCCAGAGGGCTGATGACAAACTGCTGGGTGGCAGTGACTGCTTATTCCACAGCAGCCATTTGCTAAGTAAGTGTTTACCTGTGGCCTTAGCTATTTGACTAAGCAAACCTATCCCACCCTCTAGCTCTCTCTGTTGACACCTACCATTCTGCCCAGTGCTCAAAAGGCACACCTGTGCATGGGTCTCTCCTACTGATGCACAAACGAGCACTGGTTCTCCAGTGACAGTGACTGCTGGCTCTGCCAGCCTGTCTGTCGTAATGAAACACTACTCGGACTGGTGTGATGCTGTGTCAGCCACCCCACCTGCTCTAAAGCACCACTAAGTGGGACTGAAAATAAGTCCATGTTCTGCAGCAGGCTCTGCAGACAATAGTTAAACACTGTGCATTGTCTAAACCTGAAAAAGTCCTCATGTCTTCTTAAGAGGTTAGGAAAGACCTGGCCTCGGTACTTGACTAATGAAATAACTGAAACATACTGTATCTCTGTGTGAACAAAGCCTGTTTTTTCAGTGTGGTGTCATAAAACAAAATGGTTTGTGACTACTTATCACCTGTCTATATTTTATTGTTTACTCAGCACACTTCATTGCATATATATACTTAATTGATTCTTTAAAAGACTAGACCGAGTTTCCCCCGAACCCTTCTTTTTGCAGAGTAACCATTTCCTACAAACATTAAAGCCTCTCCCCCTGCCCACCAAACACTTTTTGTGGGGAGGGGATAATCATCTTTTTTACTTCTCTGAGTTAAAGTGACTCACCAGCTACAAGACAGCTACAGTAACAGAGGATGCAGGTGCCCTTTTTTTTCCCCTCTCAGGGCACCAGGGCACAACCAAGGGGAAATGAATACCCCAGTCTACCCATTCTTTCTACTTCTGAACAAGGCTCAAAAACCTGAAATGAAAACTGAGCAAAAAGCCCCATTCTTTACTGTGCAATCAACTCCAGACCTGAACTATATTGCAAGAAAGTCTGTACCTTGAAGCCACAAGCTGATTTGAACAACATAGCTTTTCTCTCNNNTTTTTTTTCTCTTTTTCTTTTTTTTTTTTTTTTTTTCCTTCCTCTCCCTCCTTGGATGAATTCCTTCCACGTTTTATTTGGCTAAATACAATCCTAAAACAGATGACACTGCCCAGCCAAGGATGCTTTAGCCATGTAATTTGTCTCAAAAATGAAGGTTTTGGATTCATGGGGATTCAAGGGATGCAGCCTTGAGACACCAAAGAATTCACTTCATAGCTGTTTACAGCTTTTGCTCCCCAGATGAATGGACAATGCTAGCTGCCAAGCACCACTGCTCAGAGCAGTGGGCCTGCTAGAAGCCCTAACATGACACCTCCCTGGGTGAGGCTGAATCTTGCTAAAGGTGGATGAACTTCTGTGTATTGTTCAGTGTAATCACTGCTCTGTGCAACAGGCTGCAGAACACAAAGGGAAACTATGATTTATCTTCCAGAGCTGTTCTTTGATTGCTTTGGTGTAAGTGAGAAAGACCAGCATTGAACTTCCCAGAATGGACAATTCTGCAATGCTCCAGTTCCTGGCATCTCTGGATCTGTCAGGACTGTCTCTCTCCAGAAAAGGCAGAAAGGGATATCCTGTAATAGATGTGAACTTCATTACAAATGAAGCATGCTGGTGTGTGTCTTACTTCAAGTCACACAGGTTCTCTCTGTTTGGCAAGCCAAAGAAGACAACTGTTTTGCTACATGGCCGCCCTAGCATTTTGCTTACTCCTTCCTGGAGCCTTGGGAGATGTTAATGTCTTTGACACTTCCATTAATTTTGACTGAAACTGGCAAATGAATTTGAAGTTAATGGCAGGGGAGTAGGAAGAGCAACTGAGGTATTAGGGTAAAGAAGGAACACATAAATCTAATCTCTTTTGCAATCAGGTTGAAACAAGAAGTAGGTGGGAAAGACAAGGCAATAAGTAAAGCAGCTGGAAAATATAAAATTGACAAAAACAAGGAGAAATGACAACAGTAATACAAAGAAGGGGACGGATAAAGCACAGTAAGCACTGCACCATTGTTACTGAATCAGTCAGCTAGGTCTTTTGTGTTCAATAAATTCCTGTTGGAAGCAAAGCTCATAGAAACCTGTTGACTTCATCCTTTCCTTCCCTTTCCTTCCCTTTCCTTCCCTTTCCTTCCCTTTCCTGGAAAACTAGAAGTCCAGTCTGCTATGCTACCCTCTGCCTGTCTTCCTTGAATAAGCAAAAGAAAGAACAAAGCAGCTCAGGGTTCATTAAGAGCAAAGTACAGATGTAACAGCGGTACTGAGCCCCAAGCCATGTACCACATGGTCAGTACATGGTATATGTGGTACATGTGGTACATGTGGTACATGTACATGGGTGCAGAGACTGTCATACATCAAGTATGTGCAGAGGGTAAACCCACTTCCACAGCTGGATACCTTACATCATAAAGCACGATGCCCTGCACATAGCCCATATCTCATCAGTGAGACTCCTAGCCTCACAGTTTCTGAGTCATCAGAGAAGCATGTGCACCACAGGCTGATTTCTCAGCACTCACAGGTGCCATTAGCTGCTCAGGAGCTGCCCAGGCAGCCAGCCAATTAATTACCCTGTCATTCTCACCAAGCAGCCATCAGATGGGATGGTAACGGAAGCGGGGTAAGGCAATGGGGAAGGAAGGTGTTATAAATGGAGCAGAAATGTGCGGATCTGTGTCTACACACAGTCAGGCTGTCTACACTTGCCCAACTGTTAAACTGCACATCTGCATTTGAACTTGATCTTTCCCAAAATGCAACTGGCATGGGACACAACAGAAAACAGCAGCATCAGTCCCAGGCCTGCTTCAGTCCCAGGATGAAGTTAAATGTGGGAATAGGGGAGGATCTTCAAGTTGCTGGGAACAGCCCCTGTGTGTAGTAGTAGTTATAGTCAGTCTCAGATAACCTGAAACAGATTAAGAAAGACAAGGAAAGAAGAGGAAAGGAGGAAGAGACTGTGAAGGGAGGAAGAGAAATAGCAAGGAAGTAGTGTATGCTATGCCTGGAGTGAATCATCCACCTCTTCTGACATCAGCTTTCATAGGCTGAAAATTTTCATTTTCTAACAGAAATCAAAGCCCTGACATGCAAGGAGGAACTCATGACTGGGGTAGATGCAGACAGAAAGAAACCCCTCAGATCCAAAGGCTCCCATGGCTGCATCCTATAAAGATTAAGGGATCCACAAAAAGCAACTGGTTCATTTTACTGCAAGTAGGTCAAAATGCTTGCTGTTCAGGGATTAATGTTCTTGGTGCTTCCTCATAAGACTCTGATCATTACTGAGCTGGCTTCTCTCTCTAATGAGCAAAAAAGAGGCTTACATTACAAAGTGATGGATGCCCTTGCCTTACAACATCCCTCTTTTTCACCTCTCACTTCATACATCTAGCACACCCTGTCCTGGCAGTTTCGAACAATGCACCTACCAGGCAGCATACAATAGCCCATGCTGTTTTGCTCTGCACCATGTGAGAGCAGAATCCACATTGCAAAACATGAACTTCCACATTCACCTACCACCAAGTCCATTTGCATGAGCTGACAAGAGAATCTATATGTGATTCAGAAACCCAACCTGTGTTTATAAAGACTGCTTGCTCAGCTTTCAAAAGCCTTGAATTTTTGTGTGTTTAGCTTTCTTATCCAGGCAGGAACCACTTCATCGCATCCTATCCAAGACAGCAGTGCTCTGGGGCAACACATATCATTCTACATGTCTGAAAACCAGACTGCAAGGAAAAAAAATACAATGTTGATCTGTTTCCAGATGCCTCAGGGAAGACTTATGTTAGAGCCAATTTATGATTTTTTTTTTTTTTTGTGCTGATAAAATCCAGCATTTTGCCCTGTGTCAAAGAAACGTAGAGACAAAGTGTGAAGCTGGGGCCTGGCACTAAATTCCACAACATCTGGGTACCTTTCCAATCCAGTCACTCAGAGCAAACTTTGTTCTCCTGAAGTACTGATTCCTCTCTAGAAGTCCTAACTTATTTCCTGCACATTTCTAACAGAGTGTCATTTCCTATTGATGCTGATTTCAGTGGAAAAATCTTTAAAACTCTGTACTAAAGATACTTGCTATTAAGTCAACAGCTCCAGGCTGGATTCTCTTCTTACCTACGTCAAACTTCTGACAGATACCCACAGAAATGCACCTGATTGGCCGTTTAAATATCAGCTTTATCATTACTAGTTCAACACATTTCTGTTTCCCAGCTGATGCAAGAATGGTAAGAACAGAGTTTAACGTATATATATATACATATATATATATATATGTTTTTATTACTTTGATTTTATTCTTTAGATAGTGTCTGTAATGCTATCTAGCAAAGTTGAGTGATGAGGCTCCTTTGCATAACCCCAGCAACATCTGTTACCTGTATGTTTGTATCCTGCCTCCAGAGCAGCATTCTAGCAATAAAAAACTCTGACTCTCTGAAACACTGGGAAATACTGTCCGCATGGATCAGCCCTCTTATAGTTACATATTTGCTTTGTGGCAGCAGCTTACTAAATACAATTCAATTTTCTTACCGGTCTAGGCCGTGTCTCCCTCAGGAACGATTTCAGGTCACCTCCAGCCATGAGCTCTAGCAGGATGAAACGGGGCAGTGCCTGCAAGCTCACTCCAATACAGCGCACAATATTCTGGTGATTGAACTTGCTGTGGAGACAGGGAGGCTCAATAATGGATCAGCTTTGATCCAAAAAGCACAATTATGGAAAAGAATCAAAATGTTTTTCTGTGGGGAATTGTGTGATTTTTTTTTTTCAGAAGAAGTAACAAATCTCAAAGGAAGGCTAACTGGATAAAGACGAAGTGCTACCCCTGCACTCCGTCTGTCTGCACAGCGCAGAAACAGAGGTTGGAGGTTGGGAAAGAGTGGCTTCTAGATGCTTTTCGGCTTCCTATATTCTACATTGTTTTTGTGCTACAGCAAGACTTGTGGGTCATAGGAAGCAGAGAATGTCTGTTAAGAGTTTAATCCTACATTCCCTATCCTGGGGCAGAAGCTGGGCTACAGCAGAGTTGTTCCAAATAACATACTGACACAGGGATCAGTTTATGTAAGTGATATTAGAGGCCAAACCCTAGAGGCCTCAAGGCCTAGTCTCTAATGGTTCCTTATTTCTCCAGGCCTTAATGTAATGGGGAACTACTTCCTTGGATACTGGGACTCAGTCACTGACATGTGACATGATGGCAGCATTGTGTCAGTGGCATCTGTTCACGTTCAAACCAAAACTCCTGAGGTTTGTTTTTTTATCACACTCTGATCTCTAAGAGAAATCAAAGAATCCTATTATTAATTCTCAAAACTGGGCCTAAAGATTTTGAATTTGGGTAATGAAAACTAGTGTGGACCCTCATGAAAATTTTGCCCTTAATCATCTGGTCCCTCAGTTTCTTCATTTGTAAGAAGAATAGAATAGCATAGTAATGCCTATCCCCATTGTAAAATATTGATAGCTGTGTGCTAAAATTACAGTGTAGACATGTTGCATGGACATCATCTCTCAAAGCACGTTTTTTGCTTATAGTGTTGGGCTTTGCAGGCCTACACAAGTCCTTGTTCATCTTATTCATACACACCTAATAATGAGAGCTTCCATGAGGAAGTCCAGCTCATCTTGCTCTGAACACACTTCTGGCAATGTCTGGAAAAGAAAGAACAGGTTGACGAGGAGAAGATGTTTAAACTGACAGATGCAGAACACCTGACACAATCCAAAGCACTAACATTGTCTGCAGTGATCCTTGTTTCTCCAAAAGAAACCTCACTCTAATAATAGATAGACTATTATAAAACGAGACTGTGAAGCATGTTGAAAGACCAAGATCAGGATGCACTGTCCATCAATCACACTGTCATCCTCCTCCCAGTAAAGGGAATATCCCAGAGCGCACAGGGAACAGCGCTAATATATGGGACTCCACTGTGTAGAGGAGAAATGAGAATGTAGCTCCTGAGCTCTCAGACAGTTCAATACCACTACCTCCCATCAAAACTGTGAACTATAACCAGCAGTAGAATTATGCTGCTATGTAACCTCTAGGAGAAAACAAGCTAGCCAAGCTGCTGAAGGCCTGAAGAATCCTACCAGGGTCCCTTAGGATTTAGCTACGTACTCAGTGCATATCCATCCTGTAATGCCCGTGTCTGCAGCCTCTTTGATGTATGTGCCAGATGCTCTTGGCTATGTGAAGACTTCTCCCCTCTGACTCAAAGGCTTTGAACAGGTTACCACACCAGGAGGAGCATGCAGAGGATGGACAGAGGGCAGACTCATTTCTCATTCTTGTAGTCTACTGCAGCTCTATGGGAAATCTTTGTCTATTTACTACTTAAAAACAACTTCTTTTAATAGTCTCGCAAGCCCATATGTTACAAGCTGTACCACCACTATGATGGATGGAAGTGTTGCAGTAGAACAAGTAATCTTTCTAGACACATCCTTCAGTGCTACAGTAATGCTTAATTCATCTTCATTTTTAAAATGCATTGGGACTCTTGGGTGAAAGGTGCATGAAACCATCATGATAACTCATACACTGTCACTTACTTTCACAGCCACCTGCAAGGGAGTAGGGTCGCTGGGGATCCCTGCCACCTGACCTTCATATACCTCACCAAAGGCTCCATGGCCCAAACCCCTGGACAGACCAGAGAAGACAAGAAGGTTTTACTACAGAGAATACACATTATAACACTGTGGTCACAGCTCACAGAATGGGCTCACAGTTTTCATGGCAGTGAAACAGACAGAACTAGATGTTGGCATTGACGATAATGCTCCTCACACTATGCAGCAGACTGGACCTTGATGTAATCTTTCCTGGAGCTATAATGTCCTTAGATGGTAGGGAAAACAATCCTCAGAAGTGAACTGTCCCCAGTGAAATCAAACTGCTGGCACTGCAGAGTGTAATAGATAGCACTTTCTACTGCTTTGGTGCCAGTGCTCTAGTGGTGGGTTCTCCAAAACAGGTTAATAGGTCTTATATAATAATAGGTCTTAAGCCTTGGTGTTCACACACCCTAAACATATTAATAGTTCCCATGTTTATGTATCACCACTAAAGAAAACATTGAACAAGAAATCAGGAAGCACAATGGTTCTCAGAGGACCTGGATTTTAAACTAAGGATTTTTTCCTGGTTTGTTTTGTGATTCTGGGTAAGTTCCTTAGCCAGTAAATGGTGATGACAGCCCTCCGTAAAGCTGTTGGCTCTAGGAATTCATGCTGAGAGTTGTTACTGGCACTGATCATATTATGGAACTTATAGTTTTATTTTGAAAAAGGGTACAGGAAAAAAAAGGAATTAATGTCATCACACACCACATCCTGTCCTACATCCTTGTGATACCGATTTTGCACACCTGTTTATTCAGTCTTTGCTCATTGAGTGTTGTCAACTGGTGCAATGACAGCGGTATCACATAGGTGACATCTAACAATGTAGAGAACTCTGGCAGAGAATGAGGCTGTATCCCAGATCCTGAGACCCTCTTAACATTGCATGGGCTGCACATTGGGCAGTAGTGGTTTAAGCCTCACAGAGATATTCCTGCATCTCAATCCAGGTTAAGGGGCTCTCAGTAAGGCTCTCTCCTACAAGCACTTTCCTGGTAGTGCCAGGTCTGACCTCAGAGCTGCACTGTGTGTCTGTTCTCTGGTCTGTCAGTAGACTGCTTTTATGTGGGCTGTTGCCCTCCTGCCAGTTCAAACAGGTGCTGCTAAGGGCAATCTGCTCTGTTGAGAGCAGTCTCAGCAATGAAACCACAGTGAGGGCTTGCACTGCCTATGACTCAACCATTTCTTTAATAACATTTTGTAGGTATCATCTTAAGACACCATTGTCTGCTATGTCTGACCACTTTATTACAAACTAAGGATATAAAAGAGATCTCTACAGCTCATAACTCACCCACCTCCCCAAAAGACCAACTTCCCTGCCACCATCAATTCCCTGCTGCATCCTCTGCTCTCTGCAGCTTGCCACACTTCAAAAAGTCTTTCAGAGCCCAAGTGACAAAGGCAGCAGCAGCACAGGGTACACTACAAACTTCCAGATGCAGTCCAGCAAAATATGAAGGTAAGGGGGAATGTGTTAAGAGTGTGGTAAGGCTGCAGTGCATTGCAGACTGCATGGACTACTCCGAGTATCATCTTTTCTAGCACCATAAGCTCTCCTGCTTCTACTTCTTGGGTTTTTGTTTAAAACAACATGGTACCAGGGTAATGCAACATTCACCAGTGGTGTACATTGTATCCTGCAGTAAAACAAGGTAGGAAAGAATTCTGAATTTTCAATTCTTCTGTAGGAGACTATTTCCAACTTTCCAGAAGTTCTGACCTAGACCTGACTATCCTGCTGGCCTTATATTGCTGTTTTTTTAATTCTGTCTTGCAGCCTCAAATTCATTGCTTTTCCTGCTACTGTGTTTAAAGATGTCATTGTCTATACCAAAGATCCCATCAAAACTTTAAAAGAGTCTCCTACAAGCCTCAGGCTTCCCAGCATTTCATCAGTTAACACTGGAAACAGCCCATTCATTGCAAGTCTGCAAGAGATGTGTCTGAATTACTGGTGATGACTCTTCAGTTCCTCTCATGATCCCAGCAGATTAACACTGCACCTGTAAAAGGTTAAGGAGACTGCCAAAGTCTAATCCCCTCCACATAAACCTAACTACAGCAGCTTTATACCTTTCTTGTAAGAAGGGGCATGAGTCTAAAAGTACATGAGTATTTGCATGTGCCTTCATAAGAGACATGAGTTCACAGCTTTGTAAGAGAGCCAGTATATGTCAGTATATAACATGGAGCATAGGCAAGGCAAAGATGAATTTACCGGATGAGGGAGATGTTTTTGCGAGGCACCTCTTTGAGGTCACTAATCGATGTGGTCTTTCCTGCAAAGCAGTAGTTGGGATTATAGTCTGTCATAATAGTGGAGGTACGCAGCTTGCTTAGTTTATATTCTGGGCTCTGTAACTCCATCTGCATGGCTTGTAGCTCCTGGTGCTTCCGACGATACACTAAATACAGAGAACACAGTAAACCAGAGACACTGATTGCCTTTGGAAGACGATGGCAGCTGTGCAGCATGTCTCATTGGAATTAGATGCACAGTCAAATTCCAGTGAATCAAAACAGACAGCGACACTCACATTTCTGCACATCAAATAATTACAGATAGAGAGTGGAATCTGAGGTTATCCAGGAACCTTTGATTTACATATGTTATGAAGAAGCAGGCTTGCTCACGAACTGCTTGGAAAAACTAAATTGAATTTCACTTGCAGAAAGCTCTGATTTCACAGATCTGAGGTTTTTCTTTTGTCCTTTTCAGTTTAGCTGGACTTTCCAAGTATGAATCCAAATCCAGACTTGAGGGAGTCTTGCTATAATCAACTTTCCTAAATCATGTAGAAGTGACTGAAAGTCTGAAATAAATTATTGCATCGCGTTGTTCAAAAAGATAGACTAAACTGTTACCTCAGAATAATATATTGCACATAAAATTTACTATTTTGCAAAACTTCCTCTGTTTCTAAACAACAGAGTTGGACTAATTTTGAAATCAGCTTACAGTAGTTTTATATTCCTTGAACCACTTCACTGATACCTATGAAATCTCATCGGAAATCACACCTTGAAAGAAGACATTCTGTGGATATTCCTTGAAATAGTAATTGATATTGCACATGCTTTTTTCAAAGCAAGATGCCAATCATGGACAGGTTAAATCAATATTATGATTACTATTGATTTCCGTGGGAGCTGGATTGAGTCCAAACATTGTGACTGTAACAGCTATTGTGTCTACTCCAGCAGATGTTGCTCAGGGGAAGAATTTAAGGGGTAAACATGCACTAGCAAAGGCAGATGGATGTAATGACCTATCCACAAGCCTTCCCTATCCTCCATTTTCCTTCTCATTGCTTTTGCTTTGATCTTCTTTTTTAAATTGCTGCTCTTTACTGAGATGGGAATGATAGGCTGGTTGGACAGAAAGCAGATTATTCTTCAGCACTCTGAGAAGTAACTAGTAATTTTTAAAAGGGCACTGTCAGGTCAGAACTCATACATCTAAGACCATGTGCGTACAACTGATAACTCCTGAAATTCTTAAAACTGAAACAGCTGCGCAAATCTAATTTACCAGTTGTCATTTGATACTCTGGATACGTCCCTCCTCTCCCCTCAACTGTACACAGTCTGGACAAAGAAAGGTGGCAAGGCTGTGGTTTGAATCCCTGTCTGCTTTTCACTGATTCAAATCTATTCTGCTTGCAATCAAATGCAGGAGAGGCATTGTTTAAAATAAGAAAATGAAAAAGTGAAAAATATCTTTTAGAATTTCAAATAAAGATGCCAAGAACATCCATGCCCTACTAACTAGTAGTTTGTAAAAGGGGAACCTATGTGAGAATTTCAATCTTAAATGTTAAACATTAAGAGGCTAAATCTATACATAGGCACACAAATAAAGAGGCATGCTTTTAGATATTAAGTACCAATAGCTTTCACAAAACCAGTGACAGGTCTGTTCTGGCAGCTTTCCAACCCATCAAAAGCAATAATATCTCTTTAAAGATGCAGTCAGTAACTGAAACCTCCTCAAATTCATCAATGTATTTAGAAACAACTACAGCAATCTGAAGTTAAGGAGTGTGTGTGGGAAGGTGTCATTAAATACAGCAGTAGCTAAAAAATTGAATCTTTTTGCCTCCCAAGGTCCAATTATTCTTGGCTCAGATCCAGCCCTCATATGAAAATATCTTTTGCAGAGAATCACTCACCTATCATGATTCCTGAAAAAGCCAAAATTAAGGCAGCAACCAATGCTGAAGTTACTACGGACAAGACCAAGGAGAGAGGGAGATGAACCACTGGTTCAGCTGTAACAGAGGCATGAGAAAAAGGAATTACGTTTGAAATGATCTTCTAGAAGCTACCGTTTTTTGCAGGCAGATTTTTCTGCTCTTCCTTCCATTTACTCATCTGCTGCTCCTATAGTGTAGGAGCAACTTCTGACATGATCAGCTCTCAGGATCTACGACTTCAAATACCTCATTGTTTCACTTTCCTATTGCTCATATTGATTGATACCAAGCCATTAAAACAGATGGTTTGCTTTCAAGGAATTAACATGTGCACTCCCTGGATATGAAAACCAGACCATAAAAGCTGGGGACAGGAGCTGGGGAGATGGAAAGAACATTACATTGCCAGGTCTAGAGTGCTGCTATCAATGCCAAATCAGAGCAAAAGCAGAAGGAGGACTGCAATATATCATCTCCTAAATGTGTCTAATCCAGGCAGACAAAACCAATAACATGTGCAGTACAAAGTATTCCATAGCTGCATCCTTGGATCACAAGCCACTCAATGACCATCTATTAAGGTTTACTGCACTCTGCAAAATGACCATGCTTTTTACCCACTTCACAGATGGGAATGGTAAAAGTACAGAACAATTTTCCCTTTCCAATGACAAAGCTGACAGCAGGATCCCGAAACCCTGGAATTACTTGCTGTAATTGCTGGGCATGAACATGAAGGAAACCTCGTAATGGAGCTCTGAGCATTTGGTTTCTCAAGTAAGGCAAGTACAGGTACTGTCTTTATTTTTCTTCAGAGACCTCTCATGCAGAATTTCTTACAGATTCTGCACATGCACCTTATGTGTCCAAATCCATGGACACATGGATTGTCCAATTACACTCTCCTTTGCCTTCTACTTTTTTTTTTCTTTTTTCTTTTTTTGTTCTTAAGAGGACTGACTTGGAATTTAAGTTTAGCTGGAAAATTCCTTTAGTGAGTAAACTTTCATGATTTCAGAGCAAAATGTGAGCATCAGTGCAACCAGACACACTGCTCTCTGTCTCTTGAAGACAAAATTTGGCTCACAATCCTCAGTGCTGCCCAGTATGCCACACATACATTATAAAGCAAACCAGTGATGCTGTTCTTTGCACCATACCTCTGCACTGATGTGTCTATGTTCTAGCAAAATAACTCTACAGCAAATACCAGCAGGAAGGAAGGTAACAGGCAACAGAAAGGCAGTTTTAAGAGAGAGACTAGACAAGACTTTCCAGATGTCTTACAGTCCAAACTACAGACTTCTACCATGCATTTTCTCTGTTTCATATGCTACCAGCCTACCCCATACATCTACTTACCTATGCAAGAAACACCATCCTCAGCCAAGTCTGTGCCTGGCTCACAGAAGCAAATGACTTTCTGAGTCTCAAGATCAACACGGCACTCGTCCATCTCACAGTGACTGCAGTTAAGATGCAGCCTAATATCCACCTCTCCATGCCCCTCTGTCACTAGGGAATGGATGAAAGAAGCCAAGTTAATTACTGTAAAGATCATTCATATCGTTCCCTTGGGCACTGACAGAAATGGAGGCATGGTGGTCACAGTTGCTGGATGCGGCAGGGTGACTCCCATCTAAGAAACTGATTTCTCCCCACCTTCCATGGCTCCTGTCCTTTTCTCACGTAGAAAATAATGTCCAGCTAAATTAGCCCCATTGCAGCTGAGGTGCACTGACTCTCTTTCAGCAGGTAGTTCTACCAGGTTAACAAGGAGGCTGCTGCCAAGCCTAAGAAAAACCCGTCCTTTCAGCAGTCTGTGGGGCTCACCCATCTCTTTCCTGGTCCCTACTCCCTCTGAGATCAAACACTGCAACATTTTCAAAACTTTTTGGCTGAATCTATCAGGCCAGAGTCTGTTTGTATTTGAAAGTACTTCTGGCTGTTCTAAAGCAAACATTTATTTATTTTTTTTTGATCAAATAGATATTTTTGTATTTTCTGAACACATTGAAAATATATCCAACACATTGACTTCTGGGCAAACATAGGCCTAGGGAAAGTTGGAGTGGCAGTATTTCTGGGAAGCATATATGCTCCACTGGACTTTGTTAAGCAATCTTTCTCCCTTGTGTTCAGAATGACACTAAGCTGTATCCAAAGGTTTTTAAAGAGTCCTATAGATGCAAACTATTCTTAACATGAAAGAAAACCACTAAAAGAGACTTCTGACCAACATGAATACCTTTAAGTGCTGGAGTGTATAAAGTACCAATTGGATTAATAAAGGACACACCATCCTCCCCATCCATCTCTGGGTCATTGTCCTCTGCAGCATTGCCACCTACGTCAAACCAGAAGTTACCTTAACAGACTGAGGCTCATTAGCACTAACATATAGATAAGCATTGCAACATGCATGGCTTCAGTGTATTTAGGGAGACATCCAAAAGAGAAAAGAGAATAAATCAAAGTATTTAACATATGGGGAACACTGAGTGAGTTGTGGTATGAAACACTGGTCTTCCACCTCTAGAACTTCAATTTAATAGCAGCAGATTGTTACAATCTTAGCTCTGTTTTAGGCAGACTATTGCAAACTAAGGTAGGAAGATCATCTTTAGCCATTTGGATGCTGTGAAAACACATAAGCCCTTCTCAACATTAATGTGGCCAAGAGACTGGAAAACACCAGTGCTCAAGTTCAGTATCCTTGCTGATGGAGGTAAGTACTGCGTCAGCAGCAGGAATGAATAATCTGATATCATTCTTTTCCTTTGCACCCTGAAAGCAGGGTGGTTCACCAGGAACAAGGACTGAAGGAATTTATACTTCATTTGCTCATTTGTGCTTGGGCATATAGAACACATCAGGAGCAAAGTATGGGCAATACATAGAACATGTCGGAAGCACAGTATGGGCCTTATATTTTGTACTACAAGCATGCAAAGATTCCCCCACCCCACCCAAAAACATCTTTTCCTCTTTAACCATCTTCAGTGCAAATGAAAATTATGTCACGTAAGGCATTCTGTTGGAAAAAAAAGCATTACACAGAAACATTCAGATAAAACATGCACTTAATCATTTAAACTCATTACTTCTCACAATTTCAAATCTATCATGGACTTGATTTAAACTGTGGAGAACCAGGTGTTAAAAAGTCCACCACAGTGCAGATGGCTAAAGAAACTATGTGGCCCTGGAGACTAAGGAATAGTAGAGATCTGGTCCACACCAGTTATAACCAACACAATGCCATTTGACAGCTGTCCTGAGACCACAGCACATGAAATTAGTTCCTTGTTGACTAAAGTCAACACCACTGACATTATTAAGAGGGCTCCTGTCTGGCAGCCTAAGCACAGGAACCAAAGGACAGTGGCAACCACCTGAGTAGGACTGAGGCCTACCCACAGCAGGGCAGGGTAGAAGAAGCTGCGTCCTCCTGCCATAAAGCCTGGCTGCCAGTCTCCAGGACCAAAGTACTCAAAATACAGGTGCTGGTAATGGAGCACACAGGATGTGGCTACTGCTTCTTCAGCACTATAACCCCAAAGTGGGTTACAGTGCTGAAGAAGCACAGCAGGATCTTGATGTCACAATTTCCAGAGTGTAAAGCCAGGATTACAGTTGAAGGACTGACATCTGGCTATTTGCTCAAAAACTAAATGTCATATGTTCATCCAGTGCTAAAAAGGCAACACACAGACATACTATTACGTAAAGTATATAATCAAATATGCTAGCTACGGGAGAATTATCTATCAGCCTTTTGCTAATCATTAGCACTAAAGGAGGGGAAGGGACACCTTGAACATGAAGCCACTTTACCTATATATCCTCCGCCTCCTCCACCTGAGGAGCACCCCCCTCCACCCCCTCCGAAACCCCCTCTTGTCTCCCACCCCCACTTCTTCATGGCCTGGGGGCAGGATCTTCCTCCAGTAGCACCTTCTAGCAAGGATTTTCCTGACCACAGGAAGGAAGTGTTATCATTCCAGCCACCTCCACCACCTGCAGTTAAGAGAAGAGAAAAGGCATAGGTAAAAGTTATTTTTGTGTAAAAAAAAAACCACTGTAGCGATCTGCAGAATGAGCACTCATTTAAAGCACCTCAGCTGAAAGTAAGAATCTCATTCATTGATTAGAAGAGATGTCCTCTCAAAATAGAGTGCTACAGTGACCTCACTTTAGGACTTTCAACCATGTTAATCATCTGCACCTCTTTTCACCTACCATACAAGGACTAGTATTTCCAATGGAAAATATCAAAAGATATCCCTACCTGCTCCCCAGCCACTTGTTTCTGGCTTACAGAGCCTTCCCCTTCTCTTCACAAAAAATACTTTTGAAAAAATCCCCATGTCATTTCTAACACGGAACAAAAAGCAGTTAGTGAAATGGGTGTGAAAATATGTCCCAGCCCTGTTCTAAATACAACATACCACTAACTCACTTTCAGCTTTGCAGATTGTTGAGCCCAAGGTCTCTACACAGAGACTTCTAGCCAGTGTGTAATTATGCTCCTTCTGCATAAGGCAGGGAAACTGGGAGTATGTGTACACAGCACAAAATAGTGCAAGGAGCTGTATAGTCTCATCAGCACAGCAAACACCCACACCAAAAAACAAACTTTGCTTATCAGAGGTACTACATCATTTTGGGAGAATGTTGCCATTGCTATGGCTATACCATCTTTGACACCCTTATTTAGACCAAGTATTGTGCATTGTGGGTACATCCTACGTGTATGTTATACTTCCATGCTCCTCAGACTGTGTTTTCATGAGCTGCATCTCATCTCCACTGAATCTGAGAGTAACAAATATTCACAATGGTTTTCTTAAAAAGAATAAACTGTCCATACCTGCAGCTCCTGAATTTCCATTCAGCCCTGGAACAGAGGAATCATTCTCCAGCCTTTCTGGATGAAACGTGTCTGTTTTGGCCCTGTAGGCCCTGCCACCACCTCCTGCTGCAATTATCAAGGGGACTGGTTCTCCGTTCTCCATCTTAAAAAGTTCAGAAATAAAGGCAATATTCAGACCGAGTCAGACACACAAATGGAAGTTCAACCACATGCTCATTACTGCATGTTGCACTAAACAGGCACCTAGGACTGCTGAGCACTACCAACTACCATTGTATTATTTATGTACCAAGTTCCGAAAGATTAACAAATAGCACTAGTCCTACCAAGTTCTGCAACAGAGAACAGTGGCAGCAGCAGCTCTGTGAAATGTACCTACAATACTGATGGCTCTTATAAAGTGTGTAATGCTACTGTTTGATAACTTTCATCAAATGAAACAGCTAAGGCGCACTGCTCTATGTAGCGTAATACAGTGTCTCCACTAGTAAAGGACAGCTACACTGGAAACTGAGCATGCAGAGTTATGTAGAATTATGCAAACATATTAACACTGGTATGAAAGTGGTGTTTGGAATGAGTACTGTCTCAGACAGAACACGACAATAAAGATCAGTGACCTCTAGCTATAGGGTTGCCTATAGCTATAAACATCCAGGCTATCTCCAACTTTTCTTGTCGTCATATTGTATAAGCCAAATATGTACCTGAAGCCTAATGTTCTACAATGACATATTTGAATAAAGTTCTGTGTAATTTGCCCTTTGCTGTAGTATTATGCTTCAGAATCTTAGCTTGCATTGAAAAAAATCTGATTCAAACTGATGCAAAGGAAATTCCAAGACACTAAAGGAAGAGTGGCCATACCATGTAGCCATTCTAAAATGCATGAAGAGCCAGCTCAGCTCACTACAGCTATCAACTGGAAATGAAGGACACCCAGAGCTCACTTCGTGGACCCTTTCCCAGAGGTGTATAAGGGCTCTCAGATATTTCAGGCTGCGATACTGGAGGCAAGTGGCAGGATGTGTTTATGCTGAAGGTGCACAAAGATTGTTTCCATACCTTAAATATATAAGTCGCGCCTCCCCCGCCTCCACCTCCTCCTGCCCATTCATTGACACTTCTGTTCACACGTATCTCTTCTTCAATCACATTGTTCTCTCCAATGCAGACTTTCTGTATAATGTCATTAGTCTGCAAACAGAAGAGCATGGCTGAATTCTGGTAAGAAATCTCTATGTCCTCATACACACAGGCCTTGTGGTCTGTCTGCCCTCCCAAACCACAAGTCCAATAAATTGTACTCCAGTGAGATTATATATCCAGCAGAAAGTGAATGTTTTTCTAGAAGAATCTCATTTTTTGCTTCAACCTTGGTCAAAAGAATTTTTTTGCCATTTTAATTGAATTATTTTGATGTGAAGTTCAGTGCTGATATCTATCACCATGTAAAACAACTCCATGAACTTTTTATACACAAGATGTAGCAGTATTTACTGCAAATGTTTCATACTATTAGGCACCTGCATTTCACAAGCAGGGGAAGAGAATAACCCAGCAATGATGTGACTTGCCCCATGTCACTCAACAGCCAAACAGCAGAGCCATTGAGAGAACCCAAGATTCTTTATTCCTCTTTATTCCATTGTCCCATTGGTTGGGGCCAGGCAGTCAGTGTGTCTATCCGGAACTAAGGTGTATTGGAGATGTACCAGAGCTAGCTTTAAGGTAAGTAGTCATAGCATGGACAGTAGCAATGAGCTCAGCATAGATTAACCATTTATCCAGACTTCCAAACAAGTTCTGCTATTCCTCTGAAGCTTGTTCAGTAACAGCAATTATACTGTAATTACCAGAGCTAGCTCATTCAAAGCCCACCAAAACGGGTGTTATCCCACCTTTGATTGCAATGTTGACACAATGTTAAAGAAAATATCTAACTTTAAAGCCCCAAAATTTCCCACTCAGTATTTTTTTTCCGTCCACCAGTTAGTACCAAATATAATGAACCGTCTGCATTAGGCAAATCACTGAATTCACTAACTGATTTCAAACACAACATTAAGCCATCATTCCTAAGTACTTCCAGACTACGACCTAAAAAAGGTAATTGCTGCTTCAATTTTAAATTGGAGCACTAAAGTGCATGACATGGACTCTGCTTTGAGTATCTGTAAGGTGCAAGTGCTGCTTCTAGCTTATTTTGGTTTATAAGTTTTACCTGAATAACATGATCTTGTTATGCACACTGAACTCACTAATTTAATGTCATTTTAAGGGAAAATGCACAAACAATTGTATAGTAGGACTGTTCTTCTGCTTCCATCTACTTTCACATATGTGTTTTCTTTTGGAAGAGGGACCTGATAAAAGCATCCTCCTCAAGTTACAGACTATTCTGTTGACCACAGAATGTGTTCTAGGTTGTGTTGGACATGGCATTCAGTGTGTGGACTTTACGGAACTAAACAACCCTCCTTTCCCCTGTCTTCGCTTTCCTTAATTGATCTGGAGTTGGGTGGGGATGATTAATAAAATGACAAAGTAAGTCAATGTCCCAGAGGACCCACTAGATTACAACTGAAATAAAAAAAAAAAAATCCTTCATAGCAAAGACATAACTGATTACAATCCAATCTAGTAAAGGTCCCTTCTACAAGCCAATACATTCTCTTTGTCTCAATGAAAGAATGACATTAATATTCAATAAATTCTTACTAAGATTACAGTGGCCTGCAATTTAATGAGTCCATATATTAGACTGAGCTGGAACACCCTAGTTAGACGTTAGATGGAAGTTTGAGTTAGAGCATTTCTTATTTCAAAGAGGCTTCGTATTAATGGTTTATCTGTAGATGTGTGCAATTCCAGTTTTAACACTACTTAGTTCAGCACCCAGCCTTGAGAGCCTGTCTGTCTTGTCTACATCTTTCAACCTTTCTCTGCTCTAACAGACTGCTAAGCTTTCTCTCTTTGGATGCCAGCCATATAAAAGCTGAGAAATGCACAGCATTTAAATGTCCAGCTCAAACGTGTAGGTGAAATTTCATCAGAAAATGCTTAGTTCCCTCTATAAGAATCTCTTATTCCCTCATCCTCCAAAGAATATTAGAAGTTTAACAGATTATTGTGCCTGAAAATGGCAGAAGTTGCCCCTTTCCATCAAGCAGCAACATTTAGTTAGTAACACAAAAAGCAGGACTGACTCAGCAGTAATTCATTTTTCTCTCCCACCTCCATACAGAGAATAAACAAACGGGCCCTGTGAGGTGCATCTCCAGTTGTAGAGTATTATGATAATGGCAGGGCTGGACTCAACAGTAGTCCAGCCAAAGAGTGAAATCAGAGGAAAGGAAGGCGGGGTTGTCTTTTCTGTCCGAAAACCCACACAGATGTTCTGAGATATGCAGATCAATCAGAAGCCTGATCAGAGGTATATTATCAGTGGGGCCTGCATGTTGAAGAGGAAGTGAGCATAGTTACATGGTACTTCATCTTTTAACATTCAAGCCCTCCTATTAAAACTGTAGCTATCCCTTGAACCATAGAACCTGAAATCCCTCAAGGACAATGATAAAACTCCACAGATTTGTAGAAGGTATTAAGGTAAAACAGAAAGGACAATCACTTACACTAGGACAAGCATCTTCTCCTTGCTGTCCCACCAAGATATACAAAGTATCATCCTTCTGGAGGTCAAAAATTCCCAGTACAGACACACCGTGGGACCTCACCATGGTGTTCTTCCCTCCTTTCCCACCAGCAGCTCCATAGCCTGAGATGCTGCAGGAAAAAGAAAACAGGAATGGGGCACTTGAGTTGTCCCAGACAAATGGAAGATAATATTAACCACTTGTGGGCACTGAGTGCTTTGCACACCTGAATTGCACATAGTGTCACAGGGCCTTGCCCCAAAGACCTGACACTCTAAATACATCTAAACCCAAAGCTTGAAGACTGAGGTCTTCTGCTCTATGTGGGTCTATGAACTTTGGTAGCTACAAAACAGCTTTGTTCACGTTGATTCTTTGGCAAACACTTGCTGAGGACACTGTGAGGAAGTCCCTGTAGTCTTGAACTTTACTATATGAAACACATCTTGTTTCCCAGAAGGCATACCCTTGACAGGTTTGCAGCAAGCAAAAAAGGGAAGCAGGAGAACTGATGAGTACAACACTTATGGCTAAAAGGAACATTATGTGCAAAATTGACAGAGAGATTTGAGAAAGCAGACCATAACTGGTCCTGATACTGTGGACCAGATGGGAAACAGTTCTCCAGTTTCCAGGACCAGAATGTAGAAGAGTAGATGGACACACTACCTGCAGTAAAAACAAGGAAGGCAACCCTCCCCCTGGCTTAACTCACAGTCACCATGAACATCATACTGTCTCTGGCCAGGAGTAGCTAGGTTGCATACAGAGGCTGCTGCAGTCTCAATTAAGGTACTGGGACTTTTATTTCAAGCAGTCAAGATTCAGAGGTCCTTACTGTTGTTGATGTACCCAAAGATTTGACTGCAGCACTGTATTGCTCAGATCCTCCCTCACCCTAAGTACATAAACATTTTACATGTTTGAAGCAATTTTTATCACAGGACTTCAAAGCACTTCATAAATATCATGATAAAACACACATCTCTGCTGCAACAAAAGACAGAGTTACTTGACTTAACGAGCAAGTAAGTAGTGGTAAAGCAAGCTCAATTCAGATCTTATTTCAGCAGGTGATTCTCCATCGACTTTAGTAGCTCTACAGCTATTTCCATGGGAGTGAAATTCAACCTGGAGTGTGTAAACAGTGACCGCAGGGATGAGAATACAACATTTTCCCTTGGCTTCCTACCCATTACAGTAAAGGTGCTTTCTTTAACTCCTTCTGTCCTCTAGCACACGGTGGGTCTTTGCCCAGCACAGTCCTGCAGGCAAACAGGCTATAAAAAGAACAAATGAGCGGTGTTCAATGTGCATGAGCACCCTGACCAGGTCAGGCAGGCAGCTCCCTCAGGGGACAACCAGCTCACTTTCAGCTATCTCCTTGCCTTAAAGATTAGCATGAGGAACTCACCTTGTGATACCACCCAGAGGCAGCCAGCCTGGAGCAATTCTAATGTCGAAGCAAACAAGGAGCATCAAGTGCCTCATAAAGCACATTAGATCCTTGCAATGTGACACGATTATGTTCATGCCACTCTCAATAACCAAAGCAATCATTCCTCAGTAAGGCTGTACTGGAGCCAGCAGAAAAAGCAATGGACACAGTACTGGGCTCCCCTGAACAGATGCTGCACGAACCTGAAGACTGAGCTGATTTGCTGTAGAATTTAGTAATGGCTAATGAGATGCATTATCAGGCACAGCAAGCTGGCAGGGCTAAACAGCTGCAATTAGGGGACATATTTTTCTGTGTATGAACAGATTTTGCATACAAGCAATGAAGTCAGGAAATTCAAAAGAACCCATTTTTTGCCTCATTCAAAGGCTGCAGACAACAAACAGCAGATTCAGGTGACATTCTGTATTTAAAATGTGTGTCACTATTTAAACGGATGGGTTATCTTGACTTCAGGTTGTAGCAGGATCCCTTTCCTTAGACACAACTTTTTTTTACAGGAGGGATCCATTTAACCATATTGGCCTTGAAGATTCAGACCACCCTGAGCATATATAAGCAGAACACAGAATACCTTACATTGTCTTCCTCCTTTTCTTTTACTATGACACTTGTAGGAACTGAAAAAGAAACCTGTGTCTTCAGGAAGGAGCAGAATGTGCATAGGGCACTGACATTGCAAACCAGCGCTGCAGAAGAAAATACACCTCTAAGTAGATGTGTTATGGGAAACACTGGAGACAGTTTTGAGAATATAAGAAAATGCAGTGTCTAGGCTGGACAAACTAGAACAGTATCTTGCATTCCACAATCCTATGTTCTTGTTTTACCTTACAAGAAAGGACCAGATAAAAGAGAACAGTGGAAGTGACATCAAATGGATCACACAGCAAAATGGACCAAAGAGTCTTGCTTTAAGAATGGAAAGAATTTGGATAATGGATGGTAACATGTAATCTGTTACAGCTTAGAAGGAAATCTGGAAAGAAAAACATTCTTTTATATTGCCTAATTATTATGCAATTATTCTATTGCCAAATTATTCTACAATGTGCAGTCTCATGGGATCGAACCAGCTGATTATGTCTGCATCAGCACTGGATGTAGTACTCCAACCTTCAAATGAAGCAGCCTACAGTGTGTGGCAGTCTACTCAGGCCTTCATAGATGGTGGGGTTTTCTGGGTGTGGTTAGCTTGTGTTAGCAGAGTTTTGTGAAAAGTTGAGCTTTCCATCTTTGCATTTTAATAAAGCATATTTTGCCTTGTGTTCACATGATCTATATTCTTCTTATCCAGTTGCTAGGAATGTAACTCCACTGCTCTATATTACACAGTGTAAAACATTCTGATGTACCATAACAACTTTCTTAAGAGCCCAACAGCCAGCTGGAGGATTTTACCTCTGGGTCAGGTATACTGGAGATGGCTATCGGACTGGCTTACAGGATCCACAGTGCAGCAAGCCTGCATGGAAGAGCTAAATACATGCAGTGGGTCCTGACACTGGAAAGCATAGAACTGATATTGCAACTTGACATTTTCCTAGGGCTATGCAATACCAGGGGTCTTTCCTGTCCCCTCAGCAGCTCAGAATCAGGAAGATGTCAGGTTAATTTAGGCCCATAATTGCCACCTCCTTTCCTCAGGCTGTGAATTCTCTACTATAGCCTTAAGAGGTGCAGAAGAGAATGTTGCCCAGTTACTGATATTAACCATGTATTACCTATACAGACCCTAAAAGTCTGTTAGGTCTTTCACAGGACTTAAATAGACAGGTTCTCCTGGCAGGAGCTTCATTGCACCTATGGCTTGTATTGTGTAGCAAAAATCAGCCTATCGTTGCACTAAAATTTTGGCTCTTTATTGGCCTGCGATATTAGAGAAATGACAATGCTGTAAGTTTATTGCCTTCTCTTTTGGGCTATACTTTATATCCGTATTTACTGAATGCCGGTCCTGAAAAATTCCATTCACCTCAGGCAACTCATTTTTGATAGCTGAGTAAAATATCATTAATGCTTTTTTCATTACCATCAATCCTTGTGGTAATAGGCACTCAGGCAGAGCTTGAGTGTAGCCTCGCCTAGACAGTTTCTCAAAACTGCTTTGCAGTAGACTTTTGTCAGAGATAGATATCTACTCCCGATATTAAAATTATTTTTCAATAGAAGGAAAAAAAAGTCAGAAGTAGCCAGTAAGTTTTAACTGAAATTTGTCCAAAGCTTTCACTGGAATTTTCTGCTTTGAAATCCATGACACCATCATTGATTTCAATAGGGAATGTTGCATTAAAAATACACTACACAGTCATTGATTTAAAGTGGCAGTTCTGCTACAAACTGATGCATGTAATGGCTTGATGTTACCATTCAGATACAGTGGGCTAAACTTTTTTCCCCAGCAAGAGCAAAAAAGAAAAAAAAAGCGGTAAAAATCAGATTAAGTTGAATCGTATCTGATCATCTCCCTTTAAGGACAACTCCACAGAGGGATTTAAGCATTATAACTCTTAGCAGCAAAGTCGAAAATTTAGGTAGCTGGCTTCCAAAATCAATTCTACTGTGGTGAGCTAGGCTTACAGGCTCAACTTACTATACCTAGATTCAAAACAGTCAGGATGCTGAGCAGAGCTTGATGCAAGCTGTCCCATAAGAAATGCTGACATATGGTTGTATCATGTGAACAGTGGTCAAAACTCATTCTGATCCCAGAGTTCAACAAACGGCATATGGGATATGCATGGGCCTTGGCCTCAGGAGGTCAAAACACTCCTTTATCAGTTATTAATAAAGCTTTCCCATGTTGTAACTATTTAGGATGAAGATTTATGTGCCTCAGAATGGTCATTTCTTTTCTTTTCTTTTCTTCTCTTCTCTGTTTCTTGATGAAACAGAAAAGTTGCATCTTGGAGACAACAAATCTGAAACTGGAAAGGCTGGAAATCACAGAATCAGAGAGAAGTAAAACCCATGTATAGCTGGCTAGATTTCTGAATATAACAACATAAATGCCTAGCATGTATCCACAGGTGGGAAAGTTTCAAACACAAAGACATATTATGAGAATAAGAGACAGTTCACTTACCTGTATGTGTTGGTTGCTGGTACTCTCCAGATCTGAATGCCTTGGAGAATCCCCTCAGCTCCTACAACCACACTGAGGTTGGAGTTCCTGTAGGCATCATTGCATTGGCTCTGTGTGGGGCCATAGGGTCCACTGGCACCACATGTTGTGAATAGCCAGTGATCTGAAATGAGGACATATACAAAGCATGCTCTGAATACCCAAAGACCAAGTAGCTGTTCTGCTCTTTATTCACTCTCTGTTGTTGCTGGATCAAGAGAAGAACCTGGCCCCTGAGGTTTTAGCCAGAACAAATATTCACAGAATTCTTTCAAATGACTCATAACACTGTGCAGCTTGGTATTTGACAGCTTTTCATCTACAGCTCCTCAAAATTACCACAACCATGAGCATGGCTTTACTTTTTCTAAGGCTCAAAAAGGCAAAGATCACAGAGTAGAGCAGAAGTTAGATGCAACACAGACCACCCAATCTCAGGCTCTCTGGACTGTTAAAGTGCATGCTCATAACTTCAAGACTGGTGCATTTTAGCCCTTTCAGCTTCTACACACATTTGATTATTGAATCTAGTTTGTATAGGAAAGTAGCTGTTAATTAGATAAAAACCTGTAAATACATCATCATCTCAGTGATTAAAACATAACAATAAACTTATTACAATTTGAATAACGATGCGCTCACAAGATTCAAGTTAAGTTTCAGAAAGCAAAACACCTACCTGAGGTCTATAAAACAAGCATTCAGCTCTGCGTGTTCTAGGCCAGATCTGTGGGCATAAATCAATGCATCCCTATTGCAGCCATTTTCATCAATTGGAAATACTAGCCCCATACAAATACATTTCTAGAACAAGGCTTTGCTGATTTGTGCCTCACCAATCTTAATTTTTAATTTGAATACATGATGTTGAAATGTCATCCTTTTCCACAAAGATTCACTATTAGGGCCAGCACAGCTGCAAAACCATAATGCTCTTATAAAACCCACCCTAACACGTTTGCTAGTATATCAGGAAATATCTCCTATGTAATCAAAACTAACATGTAGATGGAAAATAAGTCAACTAAGCATTTTTGGTGCACTTTACGTGATCTCTCACCCATACTTGTTAACAAGGTAATATACACTATCCAATGAACTCCGTTATTGGAGTTCATCCTAGTGACACAGAATATGGCAATAGAATAAGCTGCCATTAAAGACAAAAGACTCGAAACACATCTAAAAAAATATTTCTACAAATGATGTTGGGCCAGCCAGTCCTCCTGATGGTATTGTCAAAGGTAGTAATTTTCCCCAAAACTTTCTCTAATTCAATACAACATATGCAGACTCTTTCAGTACTAACTAGCTCAGACAACAAGAAGATTAGCTGGATCTTGGCATTTGAAACTATTGTCTAAGCAGATCTGGTCTAGAAATGATGGTCAACATATGTCTGAACAAGAGAGGCAAGCAGTTCTGCCTTTATTGTTGCTGAAGTGGCTCACCTGCCAGAAATAAAGGCAATACATTAGTTTAGCCAGGCACAAGTTTTCACAAACTAATCCTGAAGATGGGATAAATTAATTCTTATTAAAAAATTCATTGCTTGAAATGGATCAAACAATTTGGCAGGACTGTAAGAAATAAAGTGGCTGGTACTTCTGAAAAGCCTTCATAACAGAGTCTTGGCTGTTCCAGAGGCAATGCAAAACTTCTACTTTAGGAAAGCTTCCCAATCTAAGTACTGCTGAGAGAGTAAGCTCTTCTGTCTTATTGCAAAATCTACACCATGCCTCCTCAACCCCACTCTGGAAGGACCTTTTAGGTACTTTGCTATTGTTGCTTGTTTTATATAGATACTTACACGCTTATTTTACTTATTTCTCAAATCCTTCAGCAATGGGTGGCTGTATGAAGTCTTAAAATTAGTAGATAGCAAATGGAAGAATTCCCCTCTCTTCCTCTGACACAAATGCCCCCCCCCCCAAAAAAAAACCATGAACAACAGGTAAGAGGTAAAAACACCTAAGAAAGCAAATAGTTCTAAAGGTTCCTATGTAAAATGCTTCAAAAGCTCTGATCCTGTAAATACTTACAGTCTTATACCAGAAGTTACTTATTTTTATTATTTTTCTTAGGAAAAAAAAGCCAAAGCAAAATTTCACACAAAATGGAAGATGAGACTCATTCTGTCAGCTATCACAGTGATTTAACATTGTAGTATCCCAGTGGGCTAAGCCATCTGCACTGAAACATATGTTTAGTAAAGCAGACAGGTAAATGTTCATTTGGAACAATAAGAAGCCATTTGGATGTCTCTGGTGAAACATCAAAAATGTTCCCAAGGGTAGAAGTAGATGACCTTCAAGGGGACAATACACCCAAAACACAAGAGAATCAAAATAGAAAACTGAAAGTGATAAAACCTAGCACAGACCATGGCATGTGTGTACTGCTGCTATGGTTAAGCTTTGCATTTATGATTTACTCCATTTAAATAAACCTCATTCCTTAGGTATCTGCTCACCTAGCCTTGGCAAAAGTATCTCTAGACTATCACACATGCAACACACAGCATGGCTGTATCTGAAACTGGCAGCTCTTGACTCTCACTAGGTTCCAGGAACAGGGGATCAATGAACAATGTCTTATTCCAAAATGGGTTTTAATGACCCTCTCTTTCCTTAAACAGCCCAATGCCCTGGCAGAACAGAAGAAAAATGCCCTCCTGCTGTAAACATTATGCCTCTAGACTTTGAACTGAAAAGCTTTGGTACTTTCTGCTTCTTCAACAGACTAGAGGGTGCTCACTTCCAGTGCAGAGGCAGTATCAGGGTAAGACCAAACAGTGCTGGTAATTTAAGATTAGTGAACATGCATCTAAGCTCTTAGAATCTGACTTTGAAAGCAGAGTATGAGAGGTCTGGAGAATCAAAAGCCACAGATACGTTATGCCTGGAATTGTGACATAAGGAACCTGGAGATGACTGAGCACAGAAGGTACTATCTTAGATTTCAAAAGTGGTCCTGTTGTATCGACACAGTGGTATATGCAAGATTATATCTAAAGCCTCCCTGGTTCTGCAGCTGTTGTAGTCAGTGCTAGAAAACATATTTAATTGCTCATTTCAGGTAGATGGTGGACAGGAATGGATGAAGACATATGTTTCAGAAGCAGTAGAGCTGGGTAGTGACATTTGCATAAAACATAGCAGAAGGAAGTCTAGCCCAAGTCCGTAGGAAGACTGCAGCTGATTTCAAAGAGCAAGGATTTCAGTAAAAGACAAGAGACAGGATTTGCATGATATCCTCATTTGGCACTGCTGCACTGACTTGCAGACAGTAGTCTTCCTCCTGTTTATATTCACTTACATATTTGTATACCAAAAGCTATTCCAACATGTAGCAGCTTTGTTGCTGAATTAAATAGGACAGAATATGGCAGGGGAAGAACTTGCCCCTCATTTCAATATAATTAGGACAGATGGGTCTTAGTTACAGCTTTGGATACAGACTAAAACCCTCAAACTTCCCTTCCTCTTCTCTCTTAAGTTTCACAAAACCAACCCTCAATCTGCAGATATAACAGTAGCCAAAGATCTTAAACTACTAACCCAGTATCAAAACAGACTCAGAGTACTCTGTACCTTAGATAACCCACCATTTCTTTTCTTAAAGTAAGAATAACCATTCATTCATCCCCTATAAAATACTGATTTTCTCCTGATTCTAGAAATGACTGCAGCACGTCTCATGGGCTCACAGACAGCATTCATACAGGTTGCTGCCTGCCACAGCAGTTTACAGTAATTCAGTTTGAAGCATTATTTTAATCTCCAAAGACTAAAGCAGGAGCCCTGAATTGAAACTCCTTAAGCAGCTAGGTGAGAAGCATTGATTTTTTTCCAATGGTGCACAACAGTGATCTGTCGCACACTGCATGACGTGCCTCTTTGTTCTGCAGTGTGTGACAAGGTAACACTGCTGGCACCTCACACTCACCTGACAGAAAAAAAGCAGGATTCCCTGGTCTAAATCTTCCCAAATAACTAGCACGTTTTGGAATTTTGCCTGAATTCACACAAGTTACAAATGGCTGATTTCCAGAAACTGCTGGGCATTCCCATAATGAAAACTAACAGGCAGCCAAATGCAGGGTCCCTAATATGTTCTGTCATTGGAAGTTGCAAGATGCTAGCTGGGTTTTTAAGAACTGGAAATTCCTGTTTGGGGTGGGGGGAAGAATATAAATGAACATTGCACTGAGATTCAGAATGAGGGTATTAAATTTCAATGAATAATTTATACATCAGTTCATTTGATAGAATGCCCACTTCCACAGGAAACTTGGCAAAAGAACTATTTGGTCTGCTGCCTGTTCACCCACACACCTGCCCTCCTCAAGCTCCCCGGTAGTCTCCCTACCACACTGCTAAGTTCCCAGCAAAAACGTTTTGCAGGAAATAACATTTTGGATGTATTAAAATAGATTTTTAAAAATTCCTTCTTCCCACCTTTTCTTCCCAAATTAGATTTACTGATATATTAACACACATACACACTCACTGATGCTTATTTTCTTCTGCAGATCAAAAATTCTTGTTTTCACACAGCTTGGCTAGATACATAAAATGCACAGCAATTAACAGCATTGGAATTCAGATGCAGCAAAGAGGAGTGATGCCCTACTTTTGCAAAGAAGAAGAATAAAAGCCCACAAGACTTAAAATGCTTAATTTATTTGAGGGTCTGGTACAACTTGAAGCCCAAGGTAGCACTGCTGCAAATAACAAACAGCAATAAAGAGAAAACAGTGGCGCAAAGCCTGAAGTACATTTGTGCTGCTAACGTAGAAAGCAATTTCACTGTCACAAACAGCACATAAACTCCACAGCACAAAACATCCTCAGGCCTTTTAGCTATATCTCAAGGGCCGATATGTATTAACTGGCATTTGTTAAATTAAGCTGGTTTGAACCAAGTTTCAACTTGTTCCAAACCAAAGCTTTACTGTGATTTTTCAAGACCAGGTTGGACGAGGCCCTGGGCATCCTAATCTAATGGGTGGCATGTCCATGGCAGGGGGGTTGGAACCAGATGATCTTTAAGATTCCTTCCAACTCTAGCCCATTCTATGGTTCTATGATTTGCGAAAATCACAAGCTAAGCACCAAGGTGCTGGACTTATTTTGGAATCTAGAGTAAAGCACTAGTGAAATGCATCAGTGCCTTGTGTAAGCACTATGTGGAATGCACTGCTGCAACCTCTATTCAGGTGAAGATGTTATCCCTACTTCCACTACATTAAAAAAAAAAATTAATAAAGGTTATATGGCCTAACACTTTGAGAGGCACAAAAACCCAGTGGCTAAAATTATGGAAGCAGTTAATTCTGTTAATTTTCCCTCAGGAACTTCAGTTTACTTCTTCCTCTAAGGCAGCTGTGAATGAACATCATGCCATGAACAAGCAGAACACTTGCTTCATCTATTTGTAAAAACATTCACAAACTCCCTTGCAATATTTGGGCAATACTGGAAGTCAGAGGCTGACAGGAAACTGCACATCTTAATCTTCACTAACACTGGCATTATAATATGTGTGGCTGCCACTGGCATTATGATATGTGTGGTGGGATATACCTTTGATTCAGTGCATAAGCAATCTCAGTTGTGCATTACCAGTAATACCAGGCTTGGTCTGTGCTGGAAGCCTGTAGACAAACTATACTGCAAGCATTTATAAGAAGCACGTTTAGTCCTGTAAGGAAAGAAAAACCTTTCAATTTTTCTTCAGGTTCTGTTGTTTAATAATGTCCTGTGAGCAGTAATTTGAGATCACTACCTTTTCCAGGATTCAGTTTGCCAGACATTAACAGGACTGGGCAGGTTTGAAAGATGATGGTAAAAGGCAGAACTAAGTTTTGCTCACAGTTACAGTCTCTGAACAGTTAAATGTGTCTACACAATAACATTAAGGGGATGTATGATGATCATGAGAATATTACACTATATATTAGGTAGAAATCAGTGAGGTCTTGCTAGCAATGCTGGAAACAGTTACACAGGTATGGCTAGGCTAAGAGGAGGCTGTTTTTTCAGTTATTTATGGAGTTACTATCTCTACTCTGTCTTCCCATTTTCTAAATGCAGAAGGCAATGGAAGATTTGGATACATTTTTCAGTTCAACAAGAGGAACATCTGCAGTAATGATGAATGTATGCCACATTGGTCCTGAGTGTTATTTCAAAGAAATACTCAGAGCTTCTCTCTTGTCCATATAGATAAAGGGAACACCATCAGGGCATCCTTTGAGGAAATTATCTGTGGTCAGTATAACAGGCCAAGGGACTGACTTTGAACAGTGATGAGAATGGCTTGTTTCTTGCTACCCTCTGGAATCAGAACCTAACAAAGCAGCACAAAAAAATTAATTTATTTTCCCTTTTATATTTCATGTAAAAAAAGAGATGGAGTTTTCCATAAAGGCTGTTTAGTGATAGATGCTACTAACATTTTGGATTTTTTCTCTGTTCAGAGTTGCAAAAAGGTAATAGAAATGCATGTTGGATAACACAGACCAAGTCTGGACAAGGTGGCAAAATTATTTCAAAACCTTTCCTGAGATTTATAGCAGTTTCTGCACAATTTGAACTGTTGTTTTTTAAAGAGTAATGGCAGCTTTAAATTTTAAGTCTAAAATGTGTGAACTACGTTGTTTATTTCAATTGTATGATTAACTGTGGAGAGAAGTAATTCCAATTTAACTGTTCTATGTTGGTTCTCAGTATTATATACCTTTGCTATTTTTAATCCTCCAGAGAAAGCAAGTGTAAACTCTGCAATAAAGAAATTCATACCTACATAATCTGAGATCCCACTATCCATCTCTGAACATTTTCTATCACTATTCAGGATGCTACTTTTGTTGGAGAGGAGGGTACTGAGCTGTTTGTTCACTGTGTTAATTGATGCTTAAAACAAAAATACAATTCTGCAGATACCTTTATTGCATTATACCAACAGTTCAGTTAGTATAATTGCACACAAAGAACAACCAAATGTAATTTTCTTTTACTTAATACTCGCTCTGCTGTTCCTTTCAGCTCCTTCATCTGATTAACTAATGTGACTCAGAGTTCTTCCGAGAAACAGCTATGTAAGTACTTGTAACAGGACTCTCCCTGATGCAGAAAACAAAATCTGTGCAACCGCTATGTGTTGTAGGGAAGAGACTGGAGCTGAAGAAAAATGGTAATCCAGTCCAGAAAATGATTTGATGACATTTTCCATGCAAGAAACAAGGGTCACACAATGGCAGATTGGATGGCACAAAACAATGCAATATTTGAGGGAAAAAGCTTAACGTTTCTGTTCATTTTACAACACA
>VXAA01004468.1:0-19427 GCA_013399115.1 Anseranas semipalmata
AATTTGCAGCGCAGCACCGTGCAGGAATTACAATAAAACAATGCTGGAAGAGAATCAGCCGACTCGCTGCCTCCTGGGCAAGCACCAGCTCCTGCCAGCCCCGAAAAATCTCAGTGAAATTCCCTGCTCCTGAAGATCCTCTTATTGTCCCTTCTTTCCTAGGTGCAGCTTGGGAGCAGGCAGAAATAACACTTGGAAATAGCGCTTTCATTGGCATCTCACCAGGGAAATCGGGGCACTGTGAAGTATGTGTACTCCCTCTCTGCTTCTTAGGCGTGCACAGATAGGATTCCCCCATGGCAATGCTATCCTCAGCCTGGGGACCCGCTGCCCTCTCCTCTGAAACTTGAAGGGAAAAACACCAGGTTGCTTCTTGGGGACCAGGCAGCAGGCAAGGCCCACACATGTGGGTGGCATCATGGTGGCATTTGTGCTACCTTTGAACTGGCTGAGATCTCTCCGGTGTGTTGAGTTGGTTGTTCATTTGCTATTTAGGGCTATGGGAGAAGTGGCATCTGTATTTCCCATGCTGTCCTTCTGGTTGTGCCATTGAGCTGATAGCTGTTCCGCTCTGTTGGCTTCAGCAGGTTGCTGGTTTGTGATGCTTTGGTGGCTGTTGCCCTGCTGTATTTTGCCGAGTGGCCGCTGTGCTGTTAAGTGGCAGCCATTTGGTCTCTGTGGCATTACTTTGTGTGTTGCCTTTGCTTGCAATTGAGATCTTTCGATTACCTCTTGATAGCTGCGGTATGTTTCTGAAGTTGCTCTTGAAAGGGGCAGTGTCTTTCACTGCATTTGCCTCAGTGCTGTGCTGTGGCTGCCATGACTTCTGCAGTGAGTTACTTAGTTGCCAGTATGGCTACTGTCATTCGTGTCTTTTGTTTGCACAGTCTATTTTGCAGTGATGTGTTCATGAACAGCATCTCCCTGTCGAGCTAGCCATTCAAATCTGTTTTCATCCTCTCTGCTGGGCTATCATCCTGGGTGGATTGCATGGGAACCTCAATGCTTTCTAGCACTGAAAAAGTGAGGAGAAAGCAGTAGGCCATTACCTTAAGGTGTAACTCTGCAGGAGAGCAGAGGAAGCGTTAGATGTGTCATTCGTGTCCACCTGAATGGTAGAGCATGGTTATACATCCTTCAGTTGTGCATATGCCTAAAGGTTCAGAGTTCAGTCCTGACTTCCCACAAGGATCAACGTGTCAATGTCAGCACATCAACCAAATGGCTACCTAATGGTTACCTCAGTTTCATAAATACAAATCCTACAGTTGTTTGAGTTGAAAGCTAGACCCTCCTTTCTTCTAAGCCCAAGGGTGTTTGCTGTACATGCATCCTTGAGGGAGGGAGGGGATGAAGCTCTAAGATCATTGCCCATGGATGGGACACTTGTAAGTGTGAATGGTCAAATTGTTTGTTGGAATGAATTTCATCCTTCTTTCCCTGCTCTTGGCCAGGTTGTTTTTATGTTTGTTATTGGTGACTGCATAACCAATCGTTTGTGCATTTTCCCACTTTCTTGGGAATAGTATGGTCTTTCAAACCAGACTTTTCTAACAGTGATTCATGGTGGAGCTTTTCAAGTATGGCCGTGAAGGAGTGAATTTATGGTACTGTGGTTCTTGCTGGAAACGATAAAACACCTTCAAACATTTGAAAATTAAATGTGCAGTGAATTCTAATGAAGAAGATCAACAGGTATAACGTGCTGCAATGGCCTGCCTTTATGTCTTTTCATATGAATTTACCTCCTCCCCCAGATTTTGAACCCCTTGGATACCTCTGAAAGGTTCTTGCATTCTCACCTTCAGGTTTGTCTGCAGCAGGAATCACAATCAAGTTTCTTGTGGGCATATTTGTATTCCAAAATAATACTGGGCATGCAAGGAACTATGACTGTAGCATAGCAGGATCATTATACTAAGAGCAACCTGATTGGTACTTTTCTTCAAGATGGGGAGCCTTTATTTGTAGCTGGAATGGATGAGGCAGATTTTGCTCTTCCTAAAGTTCTGCCTCTGTCACTCCATATATGCTTTCCTGATTCCTCCTTGATCTTCCTCACATGCATCAGTTTTTTTCTGGGGGATGGAGGTGGAGTCAAGGGGAACAGCCACCGTGGAATTTGGAGTTGTGTAGGGAAGGATTATTTATTTGCTGGATCTGGGATGCAATACCTTTGCAAATGCAGTCCCTGGAATTGGTCTGAGCATTTATTCAACTCTGCCCCTCCTTAAATATCTGCCTGCATGTTTACCCGATCTTATATTTTTTCTCTTTGGTTGTCTGCCTTTTCTTATGAGAATCTGTTTCCCTCCTCTGTCAGGCTGTATCTTCTCCAGTTCTGTTTTTTTCTCTCTCCCTGCAGTGTTCTCTTTTGGACAAATAAACTATTTTCTTGCCTCTGGCAGCCTTTTTTTTTTTTTTTTTTGTCCTCCTTCCTCCATTAGAAGTTGCTATGAAAGTATCAAGTATATTTCCTGCATTTATCAGTTCATCTCTTCCATCTTTACTTCCTGAGGACTGTTGCTAGTGAAGTACAGAATAGTAATGCTGCATAAATTTCTTAACGGCCAGTAGTCCAAAGGAGAAGGCAACACAAGTTCTGAGTGTAATTTAAAAGTGGAAGCATCTCTGAAAAAGTCATGTTCTTAACTAAGTGAGCTACACCAAGCGTATGTATTCTCTGCAGAATTAGTTCATGAGATCACTGCCTGAGTCTGGTCACAGTGAATGTTTTAACTTGAACACGCGGTGCTCCATTTCAATGCCTTGCCTGAGTTACTGAAGCTGCAGTGGTCCCCAAACATGTCTGTTGTCAGGTTGCTTAGGTATGTGTCCCATTGTTCTTTGTGTCACGCTAAGGTGAACACTGGATGATCTTTCTGTCCTTTCAGTCATGTGGCAGGCAATCGTGGGCCTACAGCCCATGTCCATGTGAAGTGCATGGAGGATGATGAGATGGAAGGGGATGTTTCCAGTTCAAGTGTTTGAGTTTCACCTCTGCCTTAGTCTGGATGGGTAATTTGGGCTTAGAGTGCTTGGGGGAGAGGATTTGGCATATGCTAAAAGTTTCACACAAGTCTGTATTGTGAGGAGATGACCCGTTCAGAAGCATTGCCTTACTTCCAGTTCTGATGATGCTACTGCAGAAATTTCTTACAATTTGTTTTTGGTGTTTGTTGTGGCAGCAAACACTGACTTGTTATTGTCTCCTGTAAAAATATCAATGTTTGATTGATTGTTGTGGCAGTATTTTCACCTACAAACCAAAGACTAACTGCAATATCTTCTCCAAGCAATTTTAGCCAATGATGTTCTGGGTTGGCTTTGCTGAGGAAGGGTAACTGGTTGCTTTCAATCTTCATGTCTCTTGCCCTGGTGACATTGTTCATCATAGATGAGTTTAGCTGGAAAATTTTAGTCGTGTACTTCCCTGCCTTACAAGCCACTTGGTGATACCCTGTTTCTTCCACAAGGTCTCTCTGTGTTACAGATCATTTAAGTGAAGGTTGCATTTGAACAACCTTAATCTATTTGGGCAGTTGGTCAGATATTACTGGTACACACACACGCGTATATATATATGTATATATATGTGTATCTATTTGTGTATTTATATACATCACAGTATATATATAATAGCATGTATAATATATCACAGGATATGCATCATAATATATTGTATATTAAACTTTAACTAGAATTTATATAGTGTAGTGTATTGGATATAAAGTATATTTATAGGATAGTATATTGGATATACTACTGTTTTTCTTTCAGGCAGTGCAACAGATGAAGTGATTTTCCTCAGAATTATTCAGAGTTTGCCAGCCTCATTAAGACGGTCCACCCTCTATGAACAGTGGTTTATCCAATCATGATTATCTGTCGGGCTTTCCTTATATGTTGCTAGACTGTTGCTTTCAAAGTACAGTTTCACCCAGGACTAGTCCCTGCTTAACCTCTCTATGGCTTCTAATGATCTAGCATTAGAAAAACTGTTCTGGTTAGTCGGCTGGTTCTCTCCCCTGCACAGCACAAGGCAGGGAGTGTCACCTGGAAGTTTTCACAGAAAATGTTACAACATTTTTTAGAGGAAAAGAAAAAAAAAATCTTCATTAAAGATTTCTAGTGATACACTAGATCCTTATGCAAGTTTTTCAAGTGATTAATCTATCCCGCTTTTCATATTTTACATTATTTCTGTGTGGAATTTGTCTAGCTTCAGCTGCTGTCCATTGGATCTGGGGTCTTTGGCTTGTAGCCCTCTGCTATCATAAATCTCCTCCCTTTGTAATACTCATAGGCAATGATTATCACCTTTTAACCTTTTCTCTGATAAGCTAAATATATTGAGCTTCTTAAGTTTCTTATTGTAAAGGGAAAGGGGAGTTATCAGACCTCACATCTTCCTTATTGTTCTTTTTAGGAAGTTTTCAATTTCTTAGCATCCTTTTTGAAGTGTGCAGGTTAAAACTGCACACACTACTCCCATAATGGTCCCACCAATCCTGTATATAGTCAGGTAAAAATCATCTCTCTATTCCTGTTCTTGAAGAGTATTCCTGTCTTTATGCACTGGTGGATTTCATTAATTCAAGGAATGGCCCCCTTAGAAGTCTTGTGCTGGGAACTCATGTTCATTTTGCTATCAGATGTTAATTACAAGGCCTTTTCAGAGCTTCTGTTTATCCTTGAATCTTCATCCTTGAAAGTATTCTACATTATTCTGTTTTTCATGTAAAAATCTTCCATAATTAAAACACTTGTCTTCTATGCAACCTCATTGCCATAGTAATGCCTACTGGTCTGTGCCAGAGTTTCCGTTCCATCATTTACTGTATAACCTGCCTCAGCACCACCTGTAAACTTTACCCATGTTTCTGCAAACTTTGTTCAGCCGGTGCCTTCACTAGCTACCGAATTCCTTGACGGGTCACTGTTGTCTCTCAATGGTGAGCTTTGGGGTACTTGGTTTTTGGCAGCGGATCCACGCAAAAGGTCTTTTTGACAGGACAGGTCATGCTATGCCATATCTGTGCACTAGGCTTCAGCCCACAGGTTGTCAAGCGCAGCTTTACAGAGATTACCCAAAGCATTAAAAATATCTTGGACAGTGGCTTCACTTGCCATCATGCCTTTTCCCCTGGCAGTCCAGTCTAGGCCTAATCTGGTAAAAATCACATCTATGGGCTTAGCTAACCACTTGAGAGTTGGAGGCCTCCATCTGTGGTTCTGTAAGGCAGATTGTGTATCTGTCAATGGCAGCATTTTGGCATGAATTTGGCATGAATTTGGCTGCTTTAAATTCTTTTCGGATCAGGGAGAATTTTAGATGTTTGTGATTTTGAATACTTTGTTGTATCATGACCAGGAAGACCTTGACTCAGCCATAATCATCATGTTTTGTGATTTTATAAAATCATAAGAACTAAAACCATTGTTCACCATGAACTTGGTGAAGTACGTAAGACAGAAACCTCTACTTCCCTCCCAGGGGTGGTTCAGCACTTGTGCTGGTTCCCAGGGGGGCTGGGGAAACTGTTCTCTGAGATGATGTTCATGACAACTTCATGTAGCCTTGCAGTTTGCTATGAACAGGAGGCCTGGGTGGAGACCTCCAGAGATCTCTGCCCGTGTAAACCTTCCTGTGACACACTGTTGTGTTTCCCTTCTCTCAGCCCTACAGTGAGGGCAGAATCATCCCACTTGGCCAGTTCTGTAGACCAAGGACAAGCTGTTGGATCCCAAGCAAGGGAGTAACTCAAAGCATATCAGTGTCTCAGGCCTGCTATACAACTGTTCTTGTGTGCATCTCCTTGGGCCTAGTTCACTCCTTTCCTTCTGGATTGTCTGTCCATCTTCCTCCTGTTCAGACTCTTGGCCTTCGCACAAATGGCTGTCACATTAGCTTCACTGTCAGTCATGAATTCCTAGAAACAGAGAATCAAAAGGGTATATTTGGATCACTGACTGCAAAGTCCCTCTGGGTACCATGCTAGCTACTTTCTTTTGCAAACTTAGTGAATTCTATGTTAATAATAAAGATTTTATTTTACCCTTGTTATGCTCTAGGAAAAGCTGTTTCAGAGCTTCACCAAATGGCTAAGAGTCTTCTCATTTCCATCTTAAAATTGTGGGTGGCCTTTTTATACCCATTTGCTCTTATACCAATGTTCTCCCTTAACTTAAGTACCCCTTCTAACTCCTTTGTATTTAATTTTTGGTGTTTTGCAGACAATAATTGCATCACCTCACCTTTTATATTGTGCTGTTAAAAAACTAATATCTTTATAGGTCTTGTACATAGCAGAGAGATTCTTTGTGTCCCTCAGTATTCTGGAAACTGTACCTTCTGTAGTCCACTTTAATCTTTCCTGGTGCTGGGTAACCAAAGGATTACATGGGCTATGAGGGGATGTCTGACAAGTCCAATGCCCCTTGGCATTAGTACTTTTTTACTTGTGGCTTGATAATACTTGACTGATGCCTTCAAAATAACAATGTACCCCATAGCTCTTCTGTGATTAATAAATCCCTCTCCTCTTCAGCATTCCCTACCGATAAGCAGACGTTCTTACAGCAGATGTGCTTTTTGCTTCTCCTCAGTGTATCACTTAGCTCTTCATACTATTGAGCTTGCTAAAAACATACCAATGACCATCTCATCCAGAGTCCACTGCTCCAGCAGTGGCCACTGTCGAATACCTAGGAAAAAGCATAAGTTAAGGCAAGTTTATATGCTGTTTTCCTCTGGTACTCCTACAGCTTCCAACCATTTTCAATGGAGGTACTACCATAGCTGGATGTGGTTTCTCACTGTTCAGCAAGCTTCAGTTACTCTCTTGAATGAAACTGTCCAGTCTCCCCTTGAGTCCTGCAAACTTCTATCACTCATAGTGTCCTTTGATGAGAAATTATGCAGTCAGCCACCTATTTCAAGAAGAACCATCTCTTTCTGTTTGTTTTGAACTTGTTCTTTGTAGCGTTATTTGATGGTCCTCAGTTCTTGTACTGGAAAAAACAGTGAAAAATTATTTAATACCCAACCTCTACTTTTCATATATGGCTTTACAGACCTTGATCACATCCTCAGTTAGTAACCTTTTTCTTCTGGACAAAGATGTTTAACTCACTCAGTCATGCCTCTTCATTGCACTTTCTAGTTTTTGTGGAAAGACCAGAACTGTATGCACATTTCAAGATGTAGGCAAACCATGGGTTTATGCTAGTGCATAATGGCATTCTCTGTTTTGTTTTCAGTTCATTTCTCAGGAATTTCTACCATGGCTGCTGAATGCCAAGGTGACATTTTCATGGATCTGTCTCCAGATGATATCTGGGGATATCCAGATGATATCTGGGATGATATCCCAAGGGTATCACTCTTGAGTGGCACTAGCCGGTTTGGAGTCCATCATCTTATATGTGGAGATGGAGTTGCTTTTTTCTCTATGCGTGTTGCTTTATATTTGTCTAGGTGGAAGTTCACCTGCCATTTAATTGCCCAGTCACTTCTCTTCGAAAGTCCTTCTGCAGTTCTCCATAGACAGTTCTCATCTTTTCTTCCATCTAGCCTGATACTTTCAGCACTTCACTCTTTCAAATCCATTTACAGAGTTTAGCTCCTTTTAGCTCCTGAGCATTTCTCTGGTTCTTCTCCACATTGACTAGTTTGCCTGGGACTGAGGGTTTGAGCAGAGAGTCATATTCTGGCTTGGGCCTCCCTCTGCCAGCTTCAGAACAATATGTGTCTTTGCAGAAAGGAGTGACCATGCTTGACATTCATTGGCCTGTTACAGAAGTGCTGGATGGACGGTATGGCTGTATTCTTATGTATGTCCTGCAGCTGCAAAGTTATCAGCAATCTTCCTCAGCAAAGACTTGCAGCAGAAGTCTGGAATCATAGGTCGACAGGTGGATAACCTCCATGTACCAGCAATTTGGAGCTATGGTACGTGGAGCCATGGTCACAAGTTGCAACAAGGAATTTACAACTGAACATAAGGAACCCCCCTGCCTTGCCTCCAAGGGTGTTTCAGCACTGCAATGGGTGTCCCATGTTAGCTGGGGAAGCTTCGCTTTTTGAGATATTTGGGACTTGCCCGGAGAAGGCCCTGAGCAACCCCGTCTAGATTTGGAGCCAGCCCAGCTGTGAGCAGGATTTTTGAGTAGAGACCTCGAAAGGTCCCTTCCAGCTGAAATCTTTCTTCGAGTCCCTGGGCAGCTGGCCTCTTATGTCTTTGAGTAATTTACTTTGCATTCCTTAGTAAAGGGAAATTTATATATAAAAAGTGGGAGGTTATGTATTACAATAGACCCTTAAACAGCTCCAGAAGTAAGGTTTGCTCCGGCATTGCAAACACAGAAAGTGCTACACTTCCTAAAATAACGAACATGGAGAGTGTGATGTGTCCTTTCTCTGAGTCATGTGTTGGCCTCCATCCGACTCTCAGTGTTGCATTTTGTGATCCTCCACTGGCCTCTGCCAACCTGTATCTCCAAGAGATCCAGAGTCCCTCCTGTGGGAAGGCTGTATAATTCTACTGAGATTTTTAAGTAAATCTTTTGCATACTTACAGTCATTTTAGTGTGCCCTCAGGAATCATTTTACGATTAATGTAACCTTCTTTAGTACATGTAACCTTCATTTAGTGAATCAAGTTTTATTTTCAGTTGCTTTTGCAAAAATTAATATCCTCTTCTATGCTGTAAATTAAGCTATTGTTAAATGCATGAATATTTTTATTATTTATTACCTCAGTCTAGCTCTAATTCTTTTTATCTATTTCACTCTGCTCATCAGAAAATATTTTTTATTCTCAGATATGTTTTTCATTGAATAGAGGTTCCAGAATTACAGCTTTTATACTCAGAGTAACATTTTAACTCATCATGGTTGTGCAGGATTAAGGAAAGAAAACATGAATATAGACTTACTAAAAAGTAAACTGGCTTTATCTCCTTAGACTGTTGGCGCTATGAAAGTTTATCTTTTAGTACTCTTATCTGGCATCATTTCTTCAAATGGGAGCATTTTAATTTTCATTTACTATTTTACAGGGGAGAAGGAGCACTTAGGTGGCATGACAAGTGAATTTGTCAACAGGTACTGTTGTTATGAAACATAAGGGCTAAACCTGTTGGCTGAGGTTGAGCTCCAACTTTGTATGGGAGGTCTTATTTTAGATATACGTAGGTAGATCTAAACCCTAGAGGGTTCATTCAACTTGTGTATTAAAATATGTGTAATTTAACCTTCAGAACAGAATGAAGTTTCTGAAAATGTATATTTATATATATTGGCTAAGTTTATTTTAAAACATTTCATAGTGACCCATTTTATGTGATATTTTGGTGAATTTAATTTACCTAGAAGAATGCAATGAAATTCCAGTACATTGCTAACATAAAATTGATTTATTTACAGAAGATGACAAAAATTGAAATCCATCACTGTTTTTATACTGAACTCATATATTCTGATCTCTAAACAGTAGCAGCAGTTTCCATGTCCATTGCAGGTGGTTGTTGCGTGGCATTTCAGTCTAAATTTGCTGTGTAACACAGTGCTGCCAAGCCTCCCTGCAGAGGCGGTGGGATGGTCCTGTCCTGTGTGCAGCGCTGAGGTGCTCTGGGCACGGCCCTCCCAGTGCATTGATCCCGGTGTGTGTGTGTGCAGGCGTGCAGGAGTTGCCCACAGGAGCAGACCACGCTTGGTGTGTTGGCTGCGGTCTAGAGTGTGCAGACTGTAGCTCAGACTGCCTGCCCTGATGAGCATCGCGGTGGCATGGGTGCTCAGGGAGGTCCAGGCAGCTGTGGAGACGTGCAGCAGGAGATGGGGGCTGGCAATGGGCAGGGAGGCTGGAGACGGTCGAGGAAAAGCGTAGCTGATTTGGTACAAAACTCCTGGCAGTTCAGGTGGGGAAGGCTGTATCTAGCTCACTGCCTTCAGGCTGGGCTCAAGAGGGATCCCCCAGCTTCACAGTAATGTCGAAGAGAGGAATGAGGTTAAGCTTCACCCACTGGACAAGAATTTTAACCGGAGTATGATTATTTGACCAGGTCTGCCATCTTACTCCTTCACTAATCTGCTCTCCAGCCTGAGTTCACAGCCCCTGCATCCACTAGGTGTTGTAATTGCTCTGTAGGAGACAGAAAAATGCCCATGTCAATTACCTCTCATTCAGTGTCACATAAACATTTATTTATAACAAACTTTATTACATAAAAAAGACTGCAAGTCATGGGAATATTCACAACCAAGATAATATTAGCCACAAGCATTTGCCCACTGCCATCTTGGTATTCAACCAGTTTGGCATCCTAATCCATTCACTCAAACAATCATTTTCACTTTTACAGTAGTGTCATGCTTAATGTACATATCAAAGGACTGACAACAAGACTGCAACATACAACCTGAACCCTGACCTACTCGTTTATTGCTATCTAACACTGAACACAGCACCTTTCCGCTTCCATCCCTCCTGCATGCCCTGCACTAAAACACTAGGGTTTGAGCATGAAGTCAGGTAATTAGCCATTCAGGAATGTCATACGTCAGGATGTCTAACTGCAATATTGTAGATAAAACTTTGTATTTTCAAGAAACTACACAGTTGTTAACCCTGATTAAATCTTTGGGAATTTTCTTCTCCTTTTATAGTTAAGGGAAATGGGAACAGGAATTAAAAATGTATTGCCTGGGCAGTATAAGATGTGTCAACTACTGATTTCCCATCCTCAAGTGCATGTCTCCTGGCTATCCTGCTCCAACAGGCACTCACTTCTGAGTGGTCTTTACCTGCCATGAGGGATCCATTGGTTATTATTCCATCTTACTTTCAGGACACTTTCCAGCATCTGCAATGTGTTTCAAAGCAACTGTGTTTGTTTCGCCGCCCTGGTTCCTCCCTCCAGTGCTGACCTGTCGCTTTGCAGAAGGAGGGAGAGAAAAACGGGGATGTGAACATGGAGCTAATGAATTGCAGAGGAGAGACTGTTTAATTCTGAGCCCCTGCCTTTGCAAGCCAAATGCCTTTGATTTCACATAGGATTTTGGATGTAGTTCCTACATTAAAAACAAAACCAAAACCAACATGAGTTAAGGAATAGTCACTGTGTACTTTCAATGGTTCCCAGCTGGAAAAACAAACAAACAAACAAACAAACAAAAACAAGAGGTTTGGACTTCAGAACATCAGTACTTAGATTAAAGGAGGAACTTCACTGACACCTCACTCAAAACTCATTTTCTATCGACTGTCATCTAGTGGAAGATAACTCTGACTATGTCTATAGCAGCAAATTGAACTGTGCCCCAGCGCTGGTGCACAATTGACTGTCCATTGACATGGTGTTCCTTTGTATTGTCCTCAGCCTGTGCCAGTGAGCACTCTCCCAGATGATGCCTGAGCATGGTTTAGGAGGTAGTGTAGGACCATGCCAATTCCAGGCAGCCAGGTTAGATGTGGCCCTCCTGTTTTGGAGGGTATAAGAATTTTGCCATCTGGATGCAAGCTGTATAATGCCTAGGGACAGAGAACAGGCCCCTGCCCATTTTCTTTAAAAGTACAGATGCTGTCAAATTGCCCCTATGGCCGTGATCCAGCTATGCACCTTGACATCTTTGCACCCAGTGCCTCCAGCTAGCTATGTGGTCTACCCAGCAATACCTATGCAGAGCCTTGGTGGAGAGAGGAAGAGGCTCTGTTAGTGCTGTTCCCCTCCACCCCCAAATCATCTCTGGCTAGCTCAGGGTGGGCTCCTCTGTCACAGTCACAGTCATATTCTCAGTCCCTGCTGCACCTCCCCTCCTGATGGGACCAGCTCAGAGCCCACCTGGGAGTACTGGGACGCTACAGTCAGAGAGGATCAGGAGTTGTAGGTACTAAAACCAAGTAGATAAGTTTTTTTCCCTCAAGAGAGGAATAACGCAAAAGAAAGAGAAGAGACTGTGGTAACTATTGACAACTGATTACCAGCAGTTAATCTTAGTGAGAACTGGATCAGGCCTTAAATGTCTGCTAGCTAAAGAAAAGCTGCTAAAGTAACAGTGGTGGCAGCCCTTTTTCTTAAGTGGTGTGGATTCTGGGAGCCTTCAGACCTCCCTTCTCCTGCTGCTAGCCCCAGGCAGGACTAGCCGGACCTCAGCTGGCATTTAACCTTCTCAAGCAGACTGGAGCCTGCACTTGGACTGCCCATGCTGGAGCTGGCCCTGCCGTTGATCACCAGCCGAAGTGACAAAGCCCTTCAGCCCTGGGTGAATCCCGGGGGCATCTCTCAGGCTTCTCTGTCTCACTTGAAATTGCCTCCCCGCTGCTGGGAGCATGTGCAGGCTGTACCTCTGTGTGCAGATGTGCAGGCTTTTGGGGGCATATGGATATTGCCTTTTTGTCATTTACAACCCCAGCCAAGCCCCCAGACAACATCCTAGACAAACTGGTCCAGTTTCCCTTTCCTCTGCTTCCTCTGCCATCTACGAACATTTATTTTCTTAGACCCTCAATCTAACATGTAAATGCTATACTGAACTAAGGACAAACATTCATCTCTCTTTCTAAGAGAGAACAAGGCCATACATTTAAGTAGGTAAAACTCAAGCCTGTCCCATTAGAGCTGGACTTGATTCCAGCTTTGTTACCTGTGAAGAGGCACTCCACACTGCAGTCTGTGAAGGGCAGAGTTCATCTGGTCCCTCAACAGCAGAGCAGCCCCTGATCTGGACAGGCTGCCTGGACAGGCAGGAAAGTCCACCTGGGGCAGAGAACCATCTGGAGCTGGCCGGGAGCAGGAGTGGGATCCATTTTGGATGCCACGTGGGGATGCCTGTTGAGTGTGCAGGAGGCTGTACCAGGGCTTGCGGGAGAATATGGAGGGGTCTTGGCAGTATGCCAGAGTGAGCTGGGTTATATGAAACACAAACAGAAAATTGCAATTCGCAGTGCCTCATAACTCAATCAAACCTGTAAAGGGCTTCATAAGGCCAGGAAAAGGTTAGCCCTTTGGCAGCAGCATTGCCAAATGTCTCATTTCCTTTCCAAAACCACAGAGTGGTAAGAACTCTTGAGACATTTAGATGGATCTTCTGTGGTGGGAAGGGATAGGTGTAACCCAGGTTTTGCCTCTTTGTTAATTGCCAGGGCTCATACTGCCAGCTTTTATTTCACAGATGTTCAGATTAGAAGCAGTGCGGTGATCCTCTGGTCTGACCTCTGACATAGCTGTTGTATGCTGAGCCAAATAATGCATGGGTCAATTCTGCTTTAGAAAAGTCTTAACCCTCTAAATGGCAGAAACTTCTGCCCCAGTGGTTAATTATTGTCTGCTGAAATGTACCTGTTTGCTTCTGGCTTTGTTTGGTACTGTGTATGCAGCAGTCGAGAAAAATACTGAGTTGGTATTTCCTTTAAAAAGGGAAGTTTCAGTAAGTGGTTGCCTGCATATTATTTCTCTGATTTACCTCTCTGGAGAGAAGGCCATCATTGTTGTTATGGAGCTACTGGAAAGCTGAAGGGAGACCTCTGCACCCCATTACAATGTCCAGAGTGGGAGCTGTGAGTGGCATTGCTGCTGAATGCAAAATAAAGAGCAGTAACGTGTCAGTAATACGCTGTGCACTCAGTTGGAGCTGAACTGATACCAGAAGGCTGCCAGCATGGCATGCATTGAGGTTGTGTTCAGCTAGGGTCACCTTACTTACGGTGTTTGCTTAATGTCAGAAATGTTAATTCTAGATGCTTATCTAGAATAGAATATAGCATCGGTGTAACTGGCTGAATTAGCAACCAAAGACCAAATTATGGCAGAAAAGCAAGGCTGTAAAAGATGTCAGTTCAAAGGGATCAGGAGGGTGCTCTGGCTCCACTAGGTCAGTTTTCAACTGATATGAACTATTTTTCTATTAAAGAAGAGGTCTAAGTTAATGAATTGTTGTGTGGGGGAATTAATGCTGGATGAGTCCCCTGTGGCTTTCATGGTGAGGGTCAAATAAAATATTAATGAAATTAAAACAAACAATCCTCAGTTTTTCCCAAGTACCTTCTGTATGAGTGTCTCTCAGTGCTGGCCAGAGAAGATGAGGAACCTCTTAAGAGGCAGGTCAGGGTAATTACTTCCTGTTTATGGATAGGGTGATGGAAGCAGTGAAAAGCAGAGACCCTGGGGACATGCAGCTCAGCAGCAGGTCCAGGGGCTCTCCCATCCCATGCCTTTCCTTTGATCCCTTGGTTCAGCTCCCTTTAGAGAGAAATGAGAGTGCATCGAGACTCCAGCACTGGCTGGCTAGAAGCTGATCTTTCCAGATTTGGCTTGACCTCTAGGAGTCCCAACCCTCAGGTCTTCTTACACTTATTCCCAAAACTTCCCAATGCTTCCAGAGCAGAGCATATAACCCAAAAGATGTGGATATGTTCTCCTGATGCCTCATCCACAGGACGCATTTTGTTGTCTTGGAGATTGTCCGTCCCAGATACTGGGTTTGGGAGCTCGTGTAACAGGCTGGGGGAGGACAGTCTCATTGGTGACACCTGTGCAGGGCAGGGCAATGCAAAGGGTCCTGAGCTGGAGCCATGCAAACTAGCTTCAGGAGCAGCATTACTGAATCATCCCAGCCCAGTTCCCAGGCTAACACAGTCATGGAACTTTCATACTCTAAACTAGGAACTGTGTGGCATCGTGAGGTGTTAAATATCTAATGGTGCTGTCAGGACACAGCACAAATCTGTAAGTTTATTCAGAGGGAGCTTGGAAATCTTCCTGCTGTTGCAAAGTGCAAGGATGTGTTGTGCATTTCTGCGCATGACTCTGTCTGGTACACAGAGAAACAGCCCAGTATATGGGAAGGAAGGAGGCCTAAGGAGATGCTCCAAGCTAAACAGAGTTGATTCTGTTTGTGTCATGCAAAATCAAAGCTAAATGCATATTCTTGCACCTATTTGTGTACTTTGGACACTGAACAGCATGAGCAGGACTTGTCACATTTTCTGCATAACATGCTGGTACATGTGTGCACATGCGTATGCTCTGGGGAGGTCAGAGCTGTATAATACTCCTTGCAGCAAAGACCTTTGGGGGCTCATTACATAGAGTTAGCTATGGCAGCACATAGCCAGTTAAGGATAGTGTGATTTACTGCACTGACAACGAGTGGAAAGAGGAACTTCTGAAGTCAGAAAAATAGCTATTAGGAATATTTTGAAGCACTTTGCTATTAATTTTTTTTTTTAACTATCTCTCTTTCCGAAAATCAAATAAACAAGGAAATAGAAATCCTAAAATGATTTCAGAGAAAAATCAACATACTGATAACCATTCCTCCCTGCTTCCTCCAAAAAATTATTGTTGCATCCTGACTGCCTCGCATCATGTGTGCATCAATCCTAGAAACTGGAAATCAGAGATGACAGTGGCCAAATCTTTTCCCCTACTGATGGGAAAGTTTATTGCATTCTCCGTAAAGATCCTTGCATCTGTGAATAATAACTAAAGAAGCAGTAATAATTTTGACATACTTCTGTAGCAAACCACAAAAGGCTGTCACAGTCTACTCACTCTTTCTGCCCTCTCGTCTTCTTGTCTGCCTTTCAGTGCACACTAGGATCTTGTTGCATTGCTGGTGTAAGCCCTCTGTTCCAGAAGACTTGCTCTTTCCCATCTCAGTCTCCCCAGGAACAGCAGAAGGAAGCTGCAGAGCGATAAGAATTTATGTTTTCATCAAACCGGGCCAAGGAGAATGGGGGTCCCACACCCAAAAGAATGAAGACACGACAGAACAAGGACTCGGTACATGTGATGGGAGAGGGAATTGGGAACCCAGAGCCCAGCAAGAGCAGCAGGTTGGGACTGAGGCTCACAGCAAAGCTAGTGAACATGAGTTTGGCATAGTGGAGTTCCAGGGCCAAGGGTTCAGGGCTTTGGGAGGCTAGGAGACAGGGCAGGATTGGAAGGAGGTGCAAAGCAGGACTGATCCAATCATCCCTCTCTAGATGTCAATGCGGAGTGGACGGAAGAAAGAGACTCCAGGGCCCCGAGAGGAGCTCAGGTCACGGGGTCGAGCTTCCCCCGGTGGTGTCAGCACCTCCAGCAGTGATGGCAAAGCTGAGAAATCTCGACAAGCGACAAAGGTAGTATTAGCGACTGTGGGATGCCAGCAGACTGCCCAGACTGGGCAGAATCCATTTGGGGATCCAGCCATGCAGACCAGATGGGATCTACCATGCAACCCATGCTGGGTTAGCTACCTGGAATGGGTGGGATCCCTTCTTTTATCCTCAGCACCTTGCACTTCCCGATATCTTCTACAAACCAGTTTTCAGTCTCACCTGTCCTTTTTAATACTGATTTTTGCCATATTCTGGTTCAGTGTTGCCACTACTGCATCCCACTGTCCATGTCCCACTGTCTGCTAAGCTCTGCAACACAGGCAGCATGGTGGCTGTGTCTAGTCTGCTGCAGGCTGGGAAGGCCTGGCAGGGTGGAAAGTTTTCCTGTGGCCCTCCCACCTCCCTGTTGTCCTTCTCTCCCTTGCAGAAAGGCCGGGTGGAGGAATCCTGCACCCCCAAGGGCAGCAAGCAGGGCCGAACAGAAGAGATCTCAGAGAGCGAGGGGGAGGACAGCAATGCTCCCAAAAAGACCAAAACCGAGGTGAGTTCTGTCTGCTATGGTTACTGGCACATCCCAGGCCCTACTTGTGCTGCTTACACCCGCATAGCTTGAGATTTTGTCTGCTTGGGAGCCCTTGCACCTCAGGTTTTGCTCTTCAGCTCTTCCGCAGGCAGAGCCTAAGTAACACCTGTCTGGCTACAGAAAAGCCACCAAAAGCAATAACCAAGCAGATGAAAACTCTGTCTGTTTAGCCTTGTCTGAGGGGGAGTGCTGTATGCCCTGCCTTCCCAAGCTCTGTGGCAGTCACCCCCTTGCTCTGCATGCAGTTTTCTGTCAGGTTGGACTCTGACTCTATTGCTCCCACAGAACGATGTAAAACACAGATGCTTAAGCCATGGCGGGCTCCAGGTGGTGGTTGTACCAGTCCCAAAATGTGCAAAATCTGCTCACACCTGCGCTGTGCATAGTTACGGACGGGCTTTTCTGAAATGCCAACAACAGTGGGCTGAGTCAGTGATCGGGCGGTCGGAAGAAGACTTGTCTCTTGTCCTTCTCAGTTCCCCATCAGTCAGTTCAGGGAATTGTCCCTAAAGGCCTGCAGACACAAGGATATTTGCTCATGTTTTTGTGTCATTATAATTAAACCATTGCAGTTACACCTTTGTACTTTCTCCATGTGCACACTGCAGCTCAACACTGATCTTTTTTCAGTTTAGCCCCTCTTGTAAGTCCTGAGGCTCAAGGATGTCACTTGTTAATTGTCCACATTAACTGCTTAATCACCAGTGTTTTATTGCCTGAAGCAAGAGGTGGTGGGGAGAGGTGGTGGAGAGGAGCTGGGAATGGGAAGCACAGAGGTGCTAACCTGAAAGGTAAGGAGTGGGGCAGAGAGAGGACATGCTCAGGGGGCCAAAGGGAAGCACGTCTCCTTGCCAAGGAAGGGAGGTGATGAGGAAAGCCCTGCATGAACGAGAAGAGCAACTGTGGGTCTGAGGGCCGTGCTGGCAGCACTAGCTCCCCTTGCTGTTTGTGCGTGCTGTTCTGTGCCACCTGGTGGTAGCACTGGGTCATACCTTGGCCAACGGCCCATTACTGGTGGCGGTGCTGGGACATTTTTACATGCATTAACTCTCAGCCTCATCTGCAACAGTTACCTGCACCTCCAAACACAAGATACCCATCACCTCCTCCCCAGGAGTGTGACACTCATGAAGTATCTGAGAGCACTGGAGCTGCTGCTCTGAGGGGAGGCAGGAGGGATGGTGCCTTTTATACCTTGGCAAATGAAATCTCCTTCCCTCTGTGTGCTTTTCTAGTGCTAGGGCTAGCAGATGAAGATCAGAGTGAAAGGTGTTGTGCATGGTCTGGGAGGCTGCATAACTTCTTCCTCTTCCTACTTCAGGAGTTACCCTGCCCTCCTTCCCCATCCGACGTTGACAGCCTTGATGGCCACAGCTTCAATGATGAGATGAGCAGTGACCCACGGGACATCGACCAGGATAACAGGAGCACCTCGCCCAGTGTCTACAGCCCTGGCAGTGTGGAGAATGACTCTGACTCCTCCTCTGTGCTGTCCCAGGGACCATCTCACTCCTACCACCACCCTCCACTCTTCCCCCAGAGCCCTCCGGTTGCCCCTCCCCCTGACAACCTGGCTCGTCCACCCGAGCCCGGCTTTGGTCTCCCAGGCGAGGTCCACCCCCAAGGCCCCCCAGTGGGCAGCTACCACTCCCAACTGGAGGGCCAGGCCTCCCGCATTTTCCAGGCTCAAGCCCCACAGACACCTGCCTCCTCCTCTTCTGCTGTTGCAGCCTCTTCTGCCCCTTCCTCCTCTTCCTCTTCCTCCTCCTCCTCTTCTTCTTCCTCCTCCACCCATGCTCCTCTCTACCCTACGGCCAATGTGGTCCAGGTTGGGGCCAAAATTGCCAGCGGAGCCGGGGGGCTCTCAGCATCAGGGGGTCGCGAGCAGACCCTTGGCACCAAGCATAACCCGCCACCCACCACCCCTATCTCACTGGCATCAGTGGTTGGGGGGTTGCCCCCTCAAAAGACATCCCCCGTCAACCCTCCGGCTGCCTCCCCGGCCTCTGCGCCTTCCTTCCCCCACGTCTCTGCCAACCTGCCGCCTCCACCGGCCCTGCGCCCGCTGAACAACGCGGCAGCCGCCTCCAGCTCCCCGGGGATGGCAGGGCAGGCTCTGAGCGGGCACCTCCCGTCACCCCACGGGATGGGGCAGGACAAGGCACAAACCCTGGCCCCCTCACGCTACCCTTATGCCCCTCCACAGCTGCCACCCTCCAGCTCCTCTGCCCAGTACCCTCAGCCCTCCCCAGCCCAGCCCCTGCCCAGTTACACCGCCTCCTACGCACACTCCTTCCCCCCACCCAGCAGCCTGTCCGTGTCCAGCCAGCCCCCCAAGTACACCCAGCCTTCCCTGCCTTCCCAGCCTGTCTGGAGCCAGGGGCCACCCCCCTACAGCCGCCCCCTGGGCAACGCCAGTTCCCACCCTGCTGCGTCCTTCCCTGGCCAGTCTCCCCATCACCAGCAGCCACCCCAGCAGCACCACCATGGCCATGGGAGTGGCGGGGGGGTCTCCCCAGCAGCAGCAGCAGCCCCCCCCCAGCCCACTGGGGGCTATCCCCATGCCCTGGAGTCCAACAGCCATCACCCTTCTCATGCCACCTATGGGCTGCGCCTCTACCCCCCCCACAGCCAGGCCACTTACAGTCAGGCTCCCTCTGCCACAGCCCCTTCTTCCTCCTCCTCCTCTTCTTCCTCTTCCTCCTCCTCTGCCTCCTCCTCCACCTCTTCCCAGGGAA
>VXAA01004468.1:33833-53743 GCA_013399115.1 Anseranas semipalmata
AGCTGAAGTCACTTGGTTTGTTCAGCCTAGAGAAGAGGAGGCTGAGGGGAGGCCTCATGGTGGCCTACAGCTTCCTCATGAGGGGAGTGGAGGGGCAGGCGCTGATCTCTGCTCTCTGGTCACCAGCGATAAGACCCAAGGTAATGGCATGAAGCTGCATCAGGGGAGGTTCAGGCTGGATGTTAGGGAAAGGTTCCTCATTGAGAGGGTGGTTGAGCACTGGAACAGGCTCCCCAGGAAGTGGTCATGGCAGCAAGCCTGCTGGAGTTCAAGAAGAGTTTGGACAATGCTCTCAGACATATGGTCTAATTTTTATAGTGTTGTGTGTAGCCAGGAGTTGGACTCGATGATCCTTGTGGGTCCCTTCCAACTCGGGATAATCTTTGATTCTATGATCTGGGCCATCTGTGTATATCCACTCCTTTCCTGAGCTGAAAGCAACCAGAAGTATAAATTCATTCTGTATATGATATGATTTGAGATTTTTATCCACACAAATACTAAGGTGGGTTACACTGCACCCAGTGGTCTGTCCTACTGGAGGATACTGAACTGCATGGGTTTAGTTCTAACTCAGCCTTTCTACTTTGATCTGGACTCTTTGGTACCTTGTTCTTTTCTCATTCCCTTGTGTCCCACTAATGTTATCTTCCTTGAACAGACTTTCTGCTTCAGCCAGTTCATAAAGTGTAGGGATGCCTGGGTTTTATTTTTTTCTCTTGTGGCTTCATGTCAACACCATATCATCTAATATCCAATAATAATTGGTCATTATCCAATATATAATAATAATATCCAATTAGATTATATCTAATATAGCAGGAATTCCCTTTTGGGACTTTTACCAAGAAGCTTCTGTCATTTCTGTCCAATCACTAATTAAAAATATTAGTTTTTTGTGCCAGTGCTAGACTGGCTCTGATTTAGATGTAGTCCATTCTTTGTGTAAAATTTATTTCTTTTATTTGCAGGTTTCTGTGCCTTTAAAGTCTCCTTCTTTTTTTTTTTTTTTAATATCAATTTTAAGTCAGTACAGCTGGATTCTTGCAGCTCACCACATCCCAGCTCATCATCTGTGTGAAACTGGAAGCATTTCAAAGGAAGCTGTTGCAGCTGCCTGGGCTGTCTTTCTAGCAATGAAGTTTAGTTTCCCCGTTCGTGTCTCCTGCACTTCCCTTTGTTGTTAGTTCCTGTATGTCTTGGCCATTGCTAGCAGCCAGTTCAGCTCTTTGCAGGATATCCCAGTCTGGTGGTGTGTAGGGCAGTCTGCAACTGCTGATACTTGAAATGAACAAGTCTCTTGCTGTTCCTGCTGCCCACACTGTGCATCTTAGCTACTACACAGGGAAGCTGAGATGGCTCCAGGAAAGAGTCAGGCTCTTTTGCCAGCTGGATTGCCCTCTGTGGCCATTGCATTGCTCCCATTCATTCATGAGAACTGCAGACTTTAAAATCAGTGCTATGGAAAAGGGTAGTCATAGGCTGTAGCTGGAAATGTCTAGTTAACTGGAAATAGTTTTCTTTCTTTTTATCTAGTTGTACAGATTTACAGCTTTGGCCTCAGTATGCTATGCTGGGATCTTGAAGGTCCTAGGCTAAGCTCTCTTGGTGCTGTGTGGGCCCACTATAGGCCATAGCTGTTTGTCCTGCTCTCTGCTTGCTTTTCTGGGCAGCTTCAACACCTGTTCCCCGAGCCCTTTCGAGCTATTAATGCTTCTCTCACAGTTGCATCCTCCAGGCAGGCTGTTTTCAGGACACTAGTGCTGTGCTTAGAGTGCTAGCCTGGGCGTCTCAAAATCTGCATACCTGGGTTTGCACAGATTTCCTCTGTGGCTGTACAGAGCACATGGGATATTTACCTGCCCAGAGGGTTCATCAGTGAGCAGGGCCATAGAAGTTTCAGCTACATGGCTGAGAGCAGCCCAGCAGAACCAAGCTGCATGTCTGGGTGGTCATAACTTGTAGGGTGCTTTATTGCTAAATGCATGCTAGCATGTGCTGCCTGCTTTAGCCTTGCAGATGTGTGGGTGACCTTAGGCAGCTGTGGTCCCCTTGGCACCACTGCAAGGACTTGTGGGTGGGGAGCACTCATGTTACTTACTGACCTCTTGGGAAAGAAGGGGAACAGGAGGCTTGCAGAACTGAATTTTGTGACCACAGCTGGGACCGAAGAAGCACTTGTAGAGTCAAACCTGATGTGAAAAAAAGCAAGCACCCAAGAATAACAGGGGGGCTGGGGAGGAAAGACGCAAAAGGAGAAGCAGAAGTGTGTGCAAAGCAGCTTGGGGCTGGGGAGTTGATGGCTCAGAGTGCTTCCTGTTCCTGGAGCCGCGCGTGCCCAGCTGTGTACTGGGTTGCTCCTGCCTGTGCCCTGCAGCAGTGCGCAGAGGGCCACAAGATCAAGGCACATATCCAGAAACAGGTTGATGGAGAGGGACTGAATGGACTAACAGTAGACATCAGGAGTGATACATGGCCAGCTCCCAAGAAGCACAGAAACAGCTTGGTGTTGGGTGCTCCATCACAGATCTCCGACTTCCCTTTTCTCATCAGTGCAAAGAGATTTTTCCTCTGTGTTTTTTGAGGTGCTTTGGTGGTAGCCACTTGGCCTCCTCTTCTTTTTTCCCTCCACAATGGTGAGGTAAGAGGGTCTGAGAAATGTGTGTGTAGGGAGGGGAACCAGCAAAGTAGGACAGCTCGGAGGGGATCATCTTGGTAGCTGTATCTCAGTGGAAACCTTTCATAGCCTGGGGGAGGTAACGGGTACGAAGGAATCCTTCATGCTTTTGCTGGCTGTCACCTGCATGGGTATCTGTAGGAATGCTGACTGGGGACCATTCTTCACTGTACAAGTCTCCACAATAGTGCCTGGCATTTTTCATTTACTTGGTTCTGTTTTCACCTCCTCTGCTAGGTGGTTTCATCGTGACCTGAGTGGGCTAGAAGCTGAAGCCTTATTGAAGGGACGAGGTGTCCATGGGAGCTTTCTAGCCAGACCCAGTCGGAAGAATCAGGGGGATTTTTCTCTTTCAGTTCGGTAGGTAACTTGGACCCTAACTTCTGTCTTTCCAGGTTTACATATGCAGAATGCTTACATCTTCATGTGTCCTATGGTCTCTCCTTCAACCTGTCCTTATTCCTTCAATTTCTTTCCAAGCTGTAAAAGGGCCTGAGCTTCCCAGTACCTTCTAGACCCTCCCTTAAGTTGCCTCAGGAGCTTCTTTTTCCAGTCATCTCCTTCCACTGGGATGGTTTGCTGCGGTTCCACGGCAGGATGTGATACAGGCAGGAACTTCAAATTTTCTGCCTCTTATCCAACTACCTCACTGGACTTCTCCGTGCATCATTCCACAGGGTTGGTGACCAGGTAACCCACATCCGTATCCAGAATACTGGGGATTTCTATGACCTGTATGGAGGGGAGAAGTTTGCCACATTGTCAGAATTGGTGGAGTACTATACACAGCAACAGGGCTCACTGCAGGACAAAGATGGAACCATCATCGATTTGCGATACCCACTCAACTGTTCTGACCCCACTACAGAGAGGTATGGAGAAAGCAAAGCATCTGGTGTGTCTGTGATGAGACCTCCTCCATGTTCCATGGCCTTCTCTCTGCCCTGCCCACATCCCCAGGGGGAACCCTGCAGACAGTGTCTCCTGGCTCCCATATCCTCCTATGCTTCCACAGGGACAGCATCCCCAGCAATAGCTGGACATGCCTCATCCTATCACAGCAGACCTAATAGGCTCTATTTACACTTTTGGTTTCTTGTTGCCTTTGTTATTTATGTAGTGTTCATAAAAAGCAAAGGTTGCAGCGTTAGTTATGTGTCCACAGCAGTAAGTAGAGTGACATGGTATTGTGAGGGTGACAGAGCACTGGAACAGGTTGCCCAGAGAGGCTGTGGAATATCTCCAAAGGAGATATTCAAAACCCTCCTGGATGCGATCCTGTGCAACATGCTCTAGGTGACCCAGCTTGGTGGGGGGTTGGACTGGATGATCTCCAGAGCCCCTTCCAACCTTAAACATTCTGTGATTGTGTATGTGGGAGCCCTCAGTCTTGTCCCAAACCTCCTTGCTCATTCCAGGCCTAGCTGACTCATGTGGCTGAGCGGGACTACGTTCACCATCTATTCCTGGCCTGCTTAGTCTCCTTCCTGTCCCCACTTTGCATATGTCTCTGACACCAAGTTCTTAAATCAAATCAGGTGGTTTTGCCCTTGTGCTGTGCTTTCAGGCTCTCTGATGTAGCTTGGGGAGCAGTCATGCTGTGCTCTGGGGCGGGAGCAGACTCTTGTGTGGGGAGCAGACAGGTCCTCCTCGTGCACCTGGGGACAGGGAACAGCAATGCCCTGCAAGAAGTGCCTGGGTACACCCTCGCTTGCTCCAGGGCAGTGGTGCAAAGCGGGCAATGTCTGCATCCTGGCTGTCTTCTCCACTCAAGGCCGTTGCGCTGTAGCCCTGCAGTTTCCTCTCTTCCTCCCTGCGGTTGGAAACTTCTCCCCCCCAGGCTCTTACGAAAGCTCCTCTCACTCTCTCCCCAAGTGATTTTCCATCACGTGGTTTTGAAGAGCTGGGCTCTGCTGGGGGAGGGGAGGGGGGAAACAGGGCCCATTAACTCCTTCCTACCTGGGGAGGAGAGGCCCGGAGACCTCTTTCCTGAGCAGGAGGGGAATCAACCATTCCCCGGAGGACATCTCAGCACTGGCAAATGGTGGCTGAACACTTCTTTGGGAAGAGGATCAAGGAAGTAATAACTGGCATGCAATAGAAGTCACCAGCAATTTCTTGCAGTGCATGAGGTGAGGATGAACAGAAATTAAAGCTGGCCACTACTAGCCAAGGCACAATCATTGTCTGTGACACCTTGCTCCCAGAATGATTCCTAGATGTTGTGCAGAGGAATGTGTTGCTCTGGCCAGATGCAGGAGTTCAGAGTAGGCATGAATGAATGCCCGGCTGTTTCTGTGACTGTGGCATGGTCTCCTGAACTAAATTTTAGTTCTCAGGAATAGATAGCAGAGGAGCTGTAACAATTCAAAATTCATCACAGATACCACTACTACTCCAGACCTCCACCATTAGCTACTCAGTAGGCCGCAAACCTGCTCCCATGGCTCATCTAAGCATCTGCCTGGCCTTGACTGCAGTGTGTGCAATGATGTATGTCTGGTGCTTGTTGCAGTACCTGAAGTGAGCAAGAGCAGGGAGAGGCATTGCAACTCAGTCTGATGCAAGAGCTACCTGCTTTTGAAATGCTGTTCACCAGGGGAGATGGCCAAAATGGCTGTGGCTGCAGCTGCCAGGGGAGCTTTGTGGAACCAGGACAGAGCACAACAACTTTGCTGCAAAGGCCCCTCAACACAGAGCCCAGCACACAGCTCCAGCTGGAGATGGGGATGTCCCAGAGACGGAGGGGCCTGTTTGAACCAGACCCATCCTCGCTGGAGAAGAGCCCAAATCTGATCCTTGACAGAGGTGGGAAGGAGTGAAGGGTCCAGGACAGGAGCACCAGGGCTGTGGTGGTCCCTGGGCTGAGAGGGGTCCAAACCCAGCAGAGCCTACACCAGCAAATGGGTGCAGGGTGGAGCAGTGCACCCACTCCCCAGGGTGCAGTCAGATCCCACCAAGCAGGCACGCACCTCCCAGAGACCTTCATGTATGTGAAGGGGCTTGGCAGTAGCTGTGCCATTTGCACCACGCTTGTGTCCCTCTACACGCTGGGCCAGTCCTGTAGCAGGGCAGAGAACACGTCAGTCTGCAGTGAGGGCAGGAACGTGCACATGGATCAACAACAGTGAGAAGTACCAGGAGCAGAATATGGGCTCCAGGTGGCTCCTGGCCTTCATCCCCATGGCTACGCTGATTGTGTCAGTGTGATGTGTTCAGAGAATGGGAATTATCCTTAAACCCACAGGTGCCCTCCCCGAACTGACCTTAAAGCCAGTAAGCATTACTTACCTGTGTTTTTGCGTATCACACAACTGGATCACACTTGGTGCTTTCCTACTGTGTCTTCTGGTACCAGCATTCTGCTCCTTGGTCCCTTCTAGCTCCACCTCATCCCTTGCCCTTTCCTTTTCTTGACAGCTGTCTACTTCTGTCTCATCTACTTTTCCTAAGATCCTGCTCCTCCCTTGGTTTCCCTCCCTTCCTCCTTCCCCTATTTCTCCCCCTCTCCACTCTTTCTTCACGCCCCCCTCCTTCCAGCAACACTGGTGTTGCTGCCCTGCACTCATCAGCTCAAGGGCATCCACTTACTCGTATCTCCACCTCTCTTCTGACCTTCTCATATTTTTTTCTAGGTGGTACCATGGGCATCTGTCAGGTGCTGCAGCTGAGTCACTTCTCCAGGTCAAAGCCACCCCTTGGACCTTCTTGGTGCGGGAGAGCCTCAGCAAACCTGGGGATTTTGTCTTGTCTGTCCTGACTGACCAGCTTAAACCTGGGTCTGATGCTCCACCAGCTGGGGCAACCAGTGCCTCTGGGGCCCGGCTCAAAGTTACCCATGTCAAAATCATGTGTGAGGTGAGCCGGTGGGAGAGCAAAAGGAAGGGGAATAGAAGATGCCTCTACATATCTCTGTTGATCATGTCCTCAAAAAACCTGTCAGCTTGATTACTAGTGTTTATGAATTTGGATCAAAGTCACCTTGCAGGTTCCTTATGTCCTCACCCAGGATTGGGTGACCATTGGCAGTGCTGGGTGCTCAGACATGGAGGGAAGCAGGAGTAGGCGTGTCTGAGAACTCTAGCACAGGGAGTCTGTGGTGAAAGAGATAGGAGGATTCACAATCTACTTATGAGTTTATTGAAAGAGTTAAAAGCTTTTGGAGGAGCAGGGGGCATCTGCAAGGTCTCCAAACTTGGTTTGGAGGCTGTTGTACCTTGCTGTCACAAGTTGTCTCTTTCATGTAAAATGACATGGAGAGCAGAGGGAGATTTCAAGGACAGAAAGCAGCTGACTTTAAAGGAGAGCTGAAGGGAATATACCTTCTCCAGGCTTCCATCTACTGAGGAGGAATCAGTTCACCATGTTAAAAATTTAGTGCTCTCAGGGCAAACTACCATTTGACCTCCTTGTTTTTCTAGATGGCACAAAGTTCTGCCTATGACTTTGCAACTCAGTATTACCTTTTTCCTGAGCATTATCAGCTTTGCCTGTAGGAACGTTATGGGACGTAACATGTTCTTCCTCCATTTAGAATGGACGTTATACAGTTGGAGGCACTGAAAAGTTTGACAGCTTGGCAGATCTTGTGGAACACTTCAAGAAGACTGGGATTGAGGAAGTTTCTGGCTCCTTTGTATACCTGAAGCAGGTAAATCCTGTTTCCTCTGTTTCTCAGGGATCCTTTGGAGGGACTTGCTTGCTGTTTGTTTCTGCTCTGTGTCTCTCTCCTCCTTTTTTCCACAGCACACAAAGGAGACTTTGAACTCCAGCAGCATCTCTCTCTCATGCCAACCCATTGTGTTTTCCTATCCCCAGCCCTACTATGCTACAAGGGTGAATGCTGCTGACATTGAGAATAGAGTGCAGGAACTGAACAAGAAGAGTCTATCTGAGGAAACATCCAAAGCTGGATTCTGGGAGGAATTTGATGTAAGAAACTTCTGGAGAAATTACTCTGGCTTTTTGGGAAGTTCCTATGCACCACCTCATTCTCCATCCCTGATTTCTTTCTGGACACAAACTTCTCAGGTAGTCTTGTAAATTCGTGTCAATTTATCTCTGAAAGAAGTCTATTTGGATCCTGTTCCTCTGGGGGGGTAAGTGTCATCTTTAAGTGAACCCAGTGAGGTAGAAATGTGCTTTTTCATGGATAGAAGAACTAGTCACCAAGACAGTAAAGGCATGAACCTTGGACTTCTCAAGTCTAGGTTTACTTTTCATTCCTCTGCTCCTCCACAAGCATGCTCATGTGTCTTAAGAGTTGCCGCTGCTCCTCTGAGTGCCCACCTCCACTGTCATACATGGTGACCTTGCCATAACTTTCTCCCGCTTTCAGAACCTGCAAAAACAGGAAGCCAAGCAGCTGTTTGACCGTCATGAGGGCCAGAGACCTGAAAACAAGAGCAAGAACCGATACAAGAACATTTTGCCCTGTGAGTCTTGGTCCTCTGCTGTAAAAAAAGCAAATAGACAGAGACAGGCAATGAAGAGGTGTCCAAGTCATCTCTGGACCTGTCTCAGCCTGCTCTGTCTTCCAGAGCGGATTACAAGGTCTGCAGCATTGAGAATTTAAGAGCTGATAAGAGGTCACAGCCTTTTCATGACCTTGGAGGAAGAAAGGAGGGAAGTTTGCAGCAGACTAGCTTATAGGATGGTCCATCATGGCGGGAGAGAGATGGGAGCACAGGTTAAAACTAGTCTGACCCCAGAGAAAGAGTTGAAAATATGGGGCATGCTGTGTACACTGGGTAACATGAATGAGGTGGCATGGGGCAGTGAAGGATCTTCTTGTCGCTGGGCAGAGAGTATCTCATTGCTCTGTTTATTCTTTCACTACATCCCTAGTTGATCACTCTAGAGTCATCCTCCAAGGAAGGGACCCAAATATCCCTGGATCTGACTATATCAATGCCAACTATGTCAAGGTGAGACTTTTGAAAGATGGCTATATGCCCAAAATGGGGGGAAGGCCTGCCAGCTCCTGCAGCCCTCCTGATCTTCCCCTGTCCACACTCAGAACAATCTGATCAGTCCAGATGAGTGCACCAAGACCTACATCGCTAGCCAGGGTTGCCTGGATACCACAGTCAATGACTTCTGGCAAATGGTGTGGCAGGAGAACACACGCATTATTGTGATGACCACGAGGGAGGTAGAAAAAGGGCGGGGAAGTAGCTGTTTGTAGTTGTCTTGGAGCTGTCCTCTGTTCCCCTTCAGCTATGGCTGTTTTGTTTCTCTCTCTTGCCTTCTGCCTGTCTTCACCCTGCCCCCTCTCTCCACACAGAATAAATGTGTGCCCTACTGGCCAGAGGTGGGCAGCACAAAAGAATATGGTCCCTACCTTGTGGAGAACACCGGGGAGCACGATGCACTGGAATATAAACTCCGGCATCTCTGTGTGTGTCCGATGGATAACGTGAGTGTGCCTGGTCAAGGACTGTCATGGAGCCCATGGGTCTAACAGTCATAGTATGTCTAAGGCTGGGAACTCCTGGGTGCTGTGGTGGTGCTGCTGTTGCATCATTCCAGGGTTGCTGCTCCCACCTATTTTGGGCTGGGCCACTGGTGTAATCACCAAGGAGTGCACGGGAGCCTTTGGCTTAAGACTCAGCTCTCCTTGGGACAGAGGCCAGGGATAGGACTGGGCTGCAGTTTTACCAGTAGGGTGTTTTTATTATCAGGGTGAGGCTGTGCGTGAGATCTGGCACTACCAGTACCTAAGCTGGCCTGACCATGGTGTCCCCAGTGAGCCAGGAGGAGTGCTGAGCTTCCTCGACCAAATAAACCAGAAGCAGGAGAGCATTCCAGATGCTGGGCCTATTCTGGTGCATTGCAGGTTGGTAAAAAGGCTGGGGTTTGAAGCATTCTCCATCCCTTCATTCCCTTCATAGGGAAGGGATGGAGGTGTAAAGTCTCTGTCCTGCTGCGCCAGCTGTTCCCTAGGACTTGTGAGTCAAGCACATGCCAACCCTTTCTCCTCTTTGATGTCCCCAAAACAAACTCTGCTGCCTGTTGAATCCTTGACTCTTTTGTGGCACTGATGAACAGCTGCTACAAGTGCTGCATGCTTCCCGAGAAGCAGCTGCATTTTGTTTCAGGACCCTGGTCTGTGCTCAGCTGGGTAGATGTAGGTATTGCTGTATAGGCAGTTCTGATCTCTGCTTGTCCTCTCCTTGCAGTGCTGGGATTGGCCGCACTGGGACTATCATCGTCATTGATATGATAGTGGACACAATCTCCACCAAGGGTAAGAGGACCTCAAAGTATCTTGAAGTGAACTGGCCTACCCAGCAGGGCTGTGCCCTTAACACCAGCGACAAAGGGATGAAAACTTTCAGCTCTCAGTGGAAGAGAGCCTGCCACAGCCCCGAGAAGGTTGTGCTGTCCTTGGTCTGTGGCAGCTGCTGAATCTCCGAACCATATCCACTTATTGTGGCTTTAGTCTTCCCTGAGCTTGAGCTCTTCCTCCAGGGCCAGACTTGGAAGATGCTGAGCAGGAAGGAGGGGTAGGAGGTCCATACAGGGATGAAGGGAGGTGAAAAGTTCTTGACTGAGCTCCACTGTGAATGCTTTTGGTGGAGAACTGGGAGGGGGGTCAGCAAACATGTCCAAAGCTTTTCTGGTGCCCCTTGCTAGGACTGGACTGTGACATTGACATCCAGAAGACCATCCAGATGGTGAGGGCCCAACGGTCAGGGATGGTGCAGACAGAGGCCCAGTACAAGTTCATCTACATGGCCATCTGCCAGTTCATAGAGACAACAAAGAAAAAGCTGGAAGTTATCCAGGTGAGAAAGCGGACTTTCCTATCCTGTGAATCGAGGCCCTGCATGGGCTTTGAGCCCAAGTGCTCTATTTCTTAAGTCTTAAGCTGGCTCTGGGACCTACACAGACTACGATGGTGCACCAAAATTTGAGCCCCCCTCCTCAGCCCTTTAAAAATTCAGGGTACAATATCAGCTGCTTAAGTACCAGCCTCTTCTGAACTGCTAAACAGCAGCAAGTTTTAATGCAGTTATTTCAACTACATTCTATATAACTTCACTAAGTGTGATTACTTACAAACTGAATCTAAGACAGGCAAAGACTTTGCCCTTCCCTTTCCTTTTTGTTTTTCCCATCCTGGTTCTGTAGTCACCTCCCAAACCTTTGTGGAAAGGGTTTTCTCCTACTTGCTGATAGTGGCATCTTTTATCTCTCTTTGTAGCCTATGACAACAATTACTACCTGCTGCTGTTCAATACTCTTTAGCCAACACATGACACTGAGGCATGTCAGTGCCTCCAGAAATTTATTGCCCCACTATTCACTCCTGTACAAAAATGCATGTGTGTTCCTGCTGCTCATCTCTGGGCCAGCAGTGGGCGGAGTGCACTGACCCTAAAGACTTCAGCAATCTACCAGCTTCTACCGAAATTCCAGCATGACACATGGTTAAATAGCCAGAATTATTCCATGATGCCTCTCATGCTTTTCCCAGACTGCACTCTTCTCAGCTTGGATTTTCTCTCCTGTAGTCTCAGAAAAGCAAACAAAATGAGTCTGAGTATGGGAACATTGCCTACCCGCCTGCAGTGAAGAATTTGCATGCCAAGGCCTCACGAAAATCCTCCAAGTAAGTGCTGACCTAAAGCAGATGCCAATCTATGCCTGTTTCTAGCAATGCTCTCCCTAATGGTTTGGGTGGCTTTTTCCTTCTGCTCACTTTTTTCCCTGTTTTTTTTCCTGGCCTTGCAGGCAGAAAGAGGAGTCAACAGTTTATGAGAACTTGGGCAAAAAGGAGGAGAAGGTACGGAAACAGCTCTCCTCAGAGAAGAAGCTGAAAGGCTCACTGAAGAAAAAATAAGCATGCAGGTAGCTCCATGGGGGTTTTGAACAGGGAGTGCAGGACTGGAGCTTGCATCCACGCTGGCCTGTGTCACATTCCCATGTCATGGACTGGAACTAGGCCTTCCCCTTTTTTCAGTGCTGTCTTTCAGTGCTCCGAACCAGGCTGCTTTCCAGCTCAGCAGACTGACCTCATTGTCCCTTGCCTGTGCAGGCCTGTGAAATCTCCCACTGTCGTTCATCATTCATTAACAGGAAAAAATCACACCCCTTCTTTCCCTTCATCTGTGCACACTGGCACCCAAACTCACCTCTGCTTCAGCAGTTCCTCTTCTTGAGGAGTTAAGGAAGAGCTATACAGGAGCTACATCTCTACCTGCTGCTATGAGTTAAGAGTTTAGCCTGTTTAGTGTTCCCTGAAGCCTCATCTTTTAAAAAATGGCATTTTTGGCCTGTTTCAGCTTAGGTTCTCTGTAACTCAACAGGAAACTTCCTCTTTTCTTTATCCTGACTCTGCACCACAATCCCTTTTCTATTTGATCCTACAATTGGATGCTGTAAATATGCCAGAATTTGATGCGATGGCCATGTTTTCTCTTTTGTTTGTAAATAAATGTGCATTTGTTTGGATGCTGACCTGAAAGTTTTTTCTAAAATTTGAGTATAGCTGTACTCCTGGCTTCATTTACAGTCCTGCAAAGACATGCAACAGCTCTTAGTTTTCATCCATGCTGACAAACTTCAGACTCCTGAACAGAAGCTGTGACCAATTATGGTGGCTTCTTACGGCGAGACTTGTTGGTAGACATCATGTTAAGTCTGAGCACTGAAACTTAGCTGTGACAAACTCAGGCACAGACTTTTGCACCTAAATTTTGGTATTTGGAGAAGTCATCCTCATGTCCCCAAATTATTAGTTATTTTGTCACCTGTCTTCGGTGGTTTCCAGCTGAGCTGGCAGCTAAACCTTAAGGGCTGCTTCAGCAAATAGGGTAGTGCCTGAATGCTCCTTCCTAGGCATCACTTGGTACAAATGAAACTTCATCTTTACAGAGAAGGTGGACCAGATCATGGCCAGATTGTGGCTTCACTGATGCTAGTCAGTCACCTACAAGGGGTTGAGGGAGCTGGCTTGCTTAGTCTGGTAAAGAGTACGCTGAGGAGTAAGCTACTCTCGTTTACAACTACACAGAGGAGGGTTGTGAAGATGAGGATAGTGGCAAATAGCAGAACCAGCAGCAATGGTCCCAAATTGCAGCTTGGGAGGCTCAGGTTGAACACTAAGAACATTCTTGTCAGACACCATTCAAATGCTCACAGGGGGAACTCTGTTCTTCCGGGTTTTCGATACTTGGCGAGACAAAGCCACAGCCCATGTCATCTACTGCTGGCAAAGTGCCACTTCCAGCAGGAACCTGGACTAAAGACCTCATGAACCCCCTTCCCACCACCATTTGCAACGCATCTGTGAATGCCAGTGAGTATTCCCAAGCACTGCAGCCTGTCCTTGGTGGTGGGAATGAGCCTCAGCATGGCTATTAAAGTCTTGCCAGTTAAAACTAGGTCCCAGCCCATGCGCTGTACCTAGAAAACATTTGGGAGGATGCTGAGAGTATGGATAAGTCATAACTTTACACAAAAAGTGCAGACCTGAACTTTTCTCTGACAGTTGGCCTAGATAACAGACATGCTGGGAAACCTTTAATTTACAGGTAGAGGTACTGCTCAATTCGTGGGCATTTGATACTCAAAGAAAAAGATTGGTCAGGTGCCCTGGACTAAAACCTGGTTAGAGCTGATGGCAGGAAGAGCTCAGTCCCTACTTACGGGAAAGTCTGAGCTAAAATTCACAAAGTGTCCTAGGACCCAGACCAAGAATGCCTGGAAATGCGGGACAGAGAATTTCTTCTGGTCTGAGACATATCTAGGCCCTGTGTAGGAAGATGATAGCATTTAGGGAACTGAATAGTCAATTACTGTCACCTGACACCAGACCATACTGAGCACTCGAGAAATCTAGCTGTAATTTTCCCCTGCTTTGGTGCAGGGATCCTAGGACTGTTCCTTCCTCTCAGTTTAGAGCACAAAACCAGATGGGTGAAGGGGGAGAAAAGACAAGAAATGAGACATACCTTGAACTCCGATCCATGTAGGTTGTAATACAGTGGAAATGGCCAATGACCCTGCAAGGTGACATACCTGCCTATGAGCTGGTAAGGTGCTCGCAACCAACTAAAAGCTCTGTTCCACTTTCCCTATGCAAAATAACCTCTTTTTCAGGCACTAAGCACACTTAAACACAGTATAAATTTTGAGTTTTTTAATTTTTACAAATGTTTGAAAGAATCACTGAGCACACAGTGACACAGATATTTCAGCAGTGACAGCACCCAATGAATGACATTATCCTGAATTCAGTCTTGGGATCGAGAGTGAAAGAGAAATCAATATTACTAGAAAAAGGTCTCAGGCTGATGGCAGCGTAACTCCCTCACTTGGCAAAAAAAAAAAAAAAAGGTCTGATTTTACCCTAGAGAGGGGCTAAAATCTGAAGATTAATGAAGATTAAATTACTATTTCCACGTGGGTTAGTACCAGTAAGCCCCCTTGCCCCCTCCCCAGATTTAACTAGTGAGGTGAAGAAGGGATTACAGCTGACTTGTGGTAGAGCCCAATCCCATAACTGGATCACCACAGATGGAGCTGGGGCATGGGAACCAAATCTGGTTACTGGTTTAACAATTTCAAAGTGAGGGCAAACAATGCTAGTGCAGGAAGTTCAAAGCTCCTCACTTGTATCTTCTGTTGGTCAGCACCGACAGTTCTAGGAGGCTTTAGTTCTTTCATTTCTTCCCTTGTTTGAGTAGGAGACTGTCACTGAGAGAGAGAAAGAAGTGAGTCATTACTCCAGGAAGCACAAGCAAAGTTGATTCAGACCCTTACTACAGACTTGGGAGTATTGGGCATCTCACCCAAACAAATTGTCCAAAAGAACAACTTTAAAGTCCTTTTTTGAAAGCCCTTAAGCCTGCTGGGACAAATAAGATAGAATCTGGTCAAACGGGCAAGGAAGACCAGAGATGCCACAGAAAAGAAACCAGCTCTGGTTTTCTTTCTTGATTCTAAGCTTTTAACTACATGCTATTAACTCAGCTGGCACTGCATTATCCAGTAAACATGGACAGTTTAGGCAAAAGCCACCAAACTCTGTCCAGCTCTGAAAGGAGGGAATGAGTTTTTCTGGCATGCACTGGAAAGCTTTTGGAGAGTAACAAGAGCATCTTTCCAAGAGATCACTACCCCAAATCAATGCAAATTCCTACAATAATCTAACTGCTTATGTAGAGCCCTGTTTGCTATAAATGCAGGACGCCCTGTACATGCAAGACAGATCAGTGGACTGATCTCAGATTATTACTGCTGCCTTCTCCATGCAAGGTCACACGGGACACACACACAGCTTCAGTTACTGAGTATCTCCTACTTGATCTAGATGTTTGTGTGGCCCCTGCAAGGAAAGGCTTCAAGCTTTGTATTGCAAATGGGAACTGAAGTAGAGACAGAGTAAACTCCTGATAGCTGGTAAGGCTCAAGAAACATCCCAGGCTCCAGGCAAACATCAATGCCCTTGTTCCAAGCACTAGCAAAAGGATCAAAACAAAGTTCAGTGTCTTACCTTCCTCTGTGTCAGGAGATGCAGTAAGGGGGCAGAGAGAGAAAAGAAAAACAAGAGTAAGTCAATTAGAAAAAAAATTAATTTCTGCAGTAAGCAGGACTGTATCCTACTTGGCTGTGTCCTCTAGCATCAGGCTCTTCCCAGAGGAAAGAAGATCCTGAGAGCTCCAGAAAGAAGACCAGCTTCACAGGTAAGGTGCAGGTAAATCCACCCACAGCAGCCACCTGTCCCCTTTACCTGGTAAAGCCCTCATCCTGCAGGTTCAGTACCAAGTTATCTGCTGTGAGATACACACGGTTTTGTGAGCCAGCAATCTGAAAAAGAAATCCATTGTAAAGGTGATATAAAGAAGCATAACTGCACAAGGAAGAATAGCATTAATAAAGAATCTCTCCCTCCCTCTATATATAGCAGTCTTATTTGTATGTACTTAACATCTTAGTTAAATCCATGTAATTCCCAAAACCAACTATGTAACTTCCCATCCCAGTGCCATCAGACTTTTAAAAAGAAACATTCTGTCTCCTTTTCAGACAGATCTGTGATCCCATGCTTTTCTGTCCCCTTTTCTCAGCCTGCAGGAAACCAGGAGCTTTTGATGGCTGCAGCTGGGTGTGGGTGATGGGATCCAATTTGGATCTGGCCTTGTCATATGGAGGGCATAAACTCCTAGCCCCACATATAATTGCTGATCATTGCTAACTAAATCTTTAGCTCTATTTGAGCAGAGAAGGGCTTGGCAGGAATAAAGATCAGGACAGGGCAGGTCACATTCGCCTTAAATTCATCATGTGGCCATTGGGCTGGGAGGACAGCACAATGAGTACAAAAAGAAAATGGAAATTCTGTGTTCCACCACATACCGTTTTTGAGATGTTTTGAGCAGCTCGTATCTTACGTAGTTTGATGTAGCCTGGATTCCTGCTCAGAGCTTCACCAAGGTACAGGAGAGCAAAAGTTAAGGAAAAACCTGCTAAGAGAAGCCCCCTGCACTCAATGAATTCCTCCTAACCTGTATCAACAAATATCTTGGAGGAGAAAAAAGCAATTGCTATTCCAGTAACTTGAGCTGCTGGGTAGGGACAATTTTACGTTCCCAAATCAAGAACAACAGGGTTATAGTCACATACAACCAGCATAAGTTAAACCTTACATTAGGGAGTAAAGACTCATGCTCAACTCTGCTCTGAGCTGTAACCTCAGACAAGTATCACTCCAATCAACTGCAGGAAAACAAACAAACAAACAGCGACTTATTTGAAGGTATCATCTCATCAGAGTCTGCTAAACATGAACCCAGTGCAACAGATTCTCGGGATTGTCAAGCTCACAAGCTACATCCCACAAAATCCCCCAAAGCAGGATATCATCTTAGCAGCTGTAGCTTCCCCTTCAGCCTGTACTATCTTCTGCTTCTGCTCTTGCTTGGCCTTCTCCACCAGGAACTGTGCACGCTGTGCCTCCTGCTGGGCTACAGAGAGAATGGACAAAATCATTTGAAGCAGATCCCATCTCCTGAACACTCCACCAGGGGTTCTACAGCTGAGGCCTGGGGAGCTCATGCTTCCAAAAGAACTGATAGCATTCTAGGACTATATTCACAAATAAGAAATGTATCTGAGTGTATTTGTTTTTCTTTTTGTTTTTTTTTTTTTTTTTTTTTAATTAAAACCCACAGCAACCAGATCCTCTAAACATAATCCCCAAAGTAAAGGGTAGTCTAGTCTGAAAAGGAATCCTACAGCTTTGGGAACACAGTCCCACGGATGATCTACTCCATTAGCTATAGCCCAAAGCTTTCTGATAATACTTGCGAAATTATCTAGTTAGCTACATTACTAAGGAAGCTGAGATTTGTAATGCTGTAGTTGTATCAATGCAAAAGCAGTGACCACATCAGCTCAAATTTGCTTCCTTGTTTAATAATTCAATACAAAGGCAAAAGCAACCCACACTTTCCAGGCATAAATTGAACTCACCCACTTGCTTAGCTTCCACAGCTGCTGTATATTCACGACTGAAACTTAGTTCTGTGATAGCCACATCGTCGAGGATGAGGCTGAAATCCTTGGCTCTCTCTGTCAGTTCTCGCCTAATGAGCAGAGACACCTGAAACACAAATATAGCAAAAAGAGTACCACACACAGACTGTTTCTCACTTCCTGTGCACTACAAAACTGAAGCACAACTGCTTCAGTTATGAATGAAATTCACAGTTCATTCACATTGTGCCCGAGACACGTTACCTAAAACAAAGTTTGAGACATGGACATTAATGCCTATCCTCTGAATCTGTCACCTCTAAGTAACTGCGTGTTCACAGCTATGAATGACACTTTCAAAACTAAATTATAACTTATTTGTAATTATTATTTAACCATTCTATACAAGTGTAGCATTTGAAAAAAAAAAAACTCCTTGAAAGTGTTTTTTTTCCTCTTCCATTCACATCCTATCATGTGTAGTTCTGCTGTTCCCATGCATGTTTTAGCAGTATTTCCTTCACCATCTTAAAATTGTTATTGTTTAAAATTTGACTGTCTCCTCAGATATGTATTCAGATTAAGAAAACAAAAATTCTCACTCACCCTTAATACACATTGTAGATGTTTAACATCTAGTGTAGCTAGCTACTCATCTAGCATAGCTACTCAGCTTCTTTCGTAGTCTCTTTGTGTGAGTGTTGTTGGTAAACCTTTTGATTTACTGTACTTATTTCTGAGTTGCCCTCTTTTAGCCAGTATCTTTTTCAGATAAACTGACAAATCCTGCACCAAATATTGATTCAAATAGAAGTTATTGCTATGGTATCACACCCTTCACTAGTTTAGTATTTGCTTTTATTTTTATTGCAGCTGTTTCTAAGCAGAATTCTAAAATGATGCCAGAACCTTTTACTGCGTGAACTCTGAGCATGTAACTACATAAAGTCACTTTATTTTTTTCTGATTATCAACTGCTTCCATACACATCGCTTTACAGTAATGAATGCTGGAAACACAACAAGAACAGAATACAATTCAGTTTGTCCAGAAGTATCAGAGATACCTAACAGTACTCTCTGCTTCACTTCACAATGTCTAAATTACTTGTAGACATTGTTTTTTTCCTGTCATGTCCTCCCTTTCCACTAATTCTCCTTATACAAGATGTAAAAGTTAAATCATTTCCTCAGTGCACAACACATGGCTGAGGACAAAACCCTGAAGTTACAGATCAATTCTCACAACAAAACGTAGACAGTTCTTTGTTTTTTTTTGTTGTGGATCTGGAATGTGTTAAGAGATGCTTTGTATTTCATCTTTTCAACAACTTATCCTCTTTAGTAGTCTCACGCAGGATCTCCTCTAAAGCCTTTTAAAAGAAGAACAGCAACTTCTCTCTCCCTCATCTGGAATAGGTGACAGATATTCTCAGAATCCCTGGCAATCAAATTATCAAAACATAAGCTTTCAGGTATAGACTTTTAAAATTTAATTATTTCTACGATTTTACACCCCACCCCCCAGATTACCCTCTTTTTCTAAACAGAAATATTTGCTACTTTTCTATAGCATCCATCATTGAATGTTTATAACTCTTAACTGCTCATCCATTTCTCTTTTTAGATCCTTTAAAACTGCTTAATCTGCTCTGACAGCTCTTCTGGTACCCATGAAGGCCCAGATAATCATTTTTTTAAAGCCAATTCTACTGTTACATATGGACTATGATGTAAAATCAGCTCCTTCTCCCCCTTGGTTACATTATGGTGCAATTTTGCACTTTTTGTATCATGAACCCAATTTTGTTCTCTAAAACTAGTCGTACAGCCTCAGTGCTTCTACCAGAATCGAACTATAATCAGTGTACAGTTCCACATCCTTTCCCTCCGAATGCATCTGCCACCATCCTAATATGTCTATTGTTCATCTGTTATAACATTCCCCATGTGAATAGTTTAAATATCCCTTTATAATATGAGTAAAAGTCTCCTCAGAAAGAGTCACCTGAGCTCTCTGAGTGATGAGCTGTGACGCATTAAACTTGGCTACCACACTCTTGAGCACTTCATTAACAATGGAAGGCAGAACTCGCTCCTCATAGTCCAGGCCCAGGCGCTGGTACATGCTGGGCAGCTCTGCAGCATTGGGGCGCGTGAGGACACGCAGTGAAATGTTCACCATCTGCAGGTCTGAAAAGGAGAAAGAGACATGAGCGGGGTCAGCACCGCAGCCGGGCTCCTGCCTTCTCCTTTCCAGCCCACAGGCACCGCCAGGGCCTCGTGCTGTGGCCTGTGAAGCCATTCTTACCTTTGGAGCCAGTCGGAGAAGAGATTTTCCGCGGCCGAGCTCTGATGTCGTATATGATGGGGTACTGGAACCACGGGATCCTACGAGGTCGTGGGGGGAGGGACGGGACACGTTACGCGGGGCGAGCAGGACAGCGCAGGCACCCGCAGAGGCCAGGCCCGGGCCCGCGGGGCCGTGCTCGGGGCGAGGGAGCTGGGCCCTACCTGAAGTGCAGCCCCTCGGCGAGGATAGTGTCCTGCTGGACGCCGCCGATACGGTTGAAGAAGATGGCCCGCTGCCCGCCTTCCACTGGGGGAGAAGCAGAACCGTCAGCGCGGGGCAGCGGAGGAACGGGGTGCGGGGACTGGGGGGCACTCACCAATGAAGACGGACTCGCGGACGCCGTAGGCCAGGGCGCCGGCGCCCAGGAGTAGCTTGAGGGCAGTGCCTACGCCCC
>VXAA01004468.1:53751-71977 GCA_013399115.1 Anseranas semipalmata
GGCCGGCAGCCGCCCCGCCAGGTCCTTCAGGTTCTGCGCCATGGCCGCCCCGCGCCGCCCCGCGCCGCGCCGCCCCGCCGGGAAGGACACCGGAAGCTCCGGCCGCCAAGGAGCTCCGGCGGGCAACCGCTGCGGAGGAGGAGCCACCGCCCTTTCCCGCCCCTCTGCAGCCTTCCGGCGCGGCCGCGCCGCGCTCCGGAAGTGGGTCGGACGGAAGGAGATAACGGGCGCGCTTCCAAGCGCCATATTGGGTGGCCGCGGCGGCCAACGGGTGTGCTGGGGGCGGGGCTCCTGGTGACGCTGCGCCCGTGCCGCGCGGAGGTAACAAAATGGCGGCGTCCATGAGGCCTCGTGAGGAGGCGGCTGAGGAGCCTCCGCTGGAGGCGAAGCGGGCTCGTGGACAGCGACGGCTCTTGGTGGTGTTGGAAGGGGCGAGCCTGGAGACCGTGAAGGTGGGGCCATTGCCATGCCATGCCATGCCATGCGCACCCTGTGGGCGTCCTTGCCCACCTGTCTGTGCTTTGATCGTAGGTGGGGAAGACGTTCGAGCTCCTCAACTGCGACAAGCACAAGGCCCTGCTGCTGCGGAGAGGCCGGGACCCCGGGGAGGTGCGGCCCGATATCACCCACCAGGTATTGGATGGATCTCAGTCACCTTGTGTGCCCACCTGGTCTGTGTGGGTCTGTACCGGTGCAGCAGTTGGTCCAGGGAAACGATCCCTGAAGTCTGGGGGGTCAGTTTGTGGCTTTGGAGCAGAAGTAAATTTGGCCTTACCAACTATCTTTAATAACTTCTGTAATTCTCTTTGTATGTGGGATTGCTTTCTTTCAGCATTACAGCAGTATGGCTAGATGGTATCTTTCCTGCCTCAGCGTTGATCACTTCTGCATTCATGGGGTCTAAGCCTTAACTTTTCCAAGCTTCCTCTTTTGCACCTTTTCTAATTCCACTACTATATGTTTTTTTGTTTCAGAGTCTCTTGATGCTCATGGATAGTCCCCTGAATCGGGCTGGTCTTCTGCAGGTTTACATTCATACCCAGAAGAATGTTTTGATTGAAGTCAATCCTCAGACCAGGATCCCAAGAACTTTTGATCGATTCTGTGGTCTCATGGGTAACTGATTCAAACTTTCTACCAGCCACAAAATAATACAGGAAGGTAGTTAGGAATGGAAGAATTTTGTGAAGAGTCAAAAAATTGCATCAACTTGAAAAATGGAAAAGTGAGAAAAGAGGAGGGAAATGAAAGCATCGTTTTGTGAGTTCCCAGATGCATACTCCAAATACATGTTCTTCAGTACAGTGGGGAGTTGTATGCATGAGACTGTGCTGGTGGCAAAATAATTCCCTGATCAGTGTTTCTTTGGATTACTTCAGAAGACACTGGGAACTTTAAAGATAAACTTCTCTACTTCAGCTCTCATCACTAGGCAGAGGATAGGATTCCTCTAGTAAGAGTACAGGCTGCTTAACTAATGTTCTTTCCTTGTCAGTTCAGTTGCTGCATAAGCTCAGTGTTCGAGCAGCTGATGGGCCTCAGAAGCTGTTGAAGGTAAAAAGTTCTTTGATTGTTTATGGGTAATGGTGCAATGTTCCTCCTTTGCATGTAGCAATGTATTTGTTGTAGTGTAAGTGCATTGTTTATACAGTGAACTTAACTATGCAGTAGGATCTTTTACTTCTACACTCATTAATTTTTTGTTTTCCATAGGTGATTAAAAATCCAATCAATGACCATCTCCCTGTGGGCTGTATGAAGATAGGTACTTCTTTTGCAGTTCCAAATGTGACAAATTTGCGTGAACTGGTTCCTATAGCAGAGCCAGTAACCATTGTTGTGGGAGCTTTTGCCCATGGTTCGGTAAGTGCATGTATTCTTTACTTGGGGTTGTAAAAAATTTTTTATTAACATAGATTTCGGTGTTACTCTAAGTATGTTTTTCTACTCCATTTTCTGTTTGGTTACTGCCCCCNTCAACAAACTGCCCAACTCTTTAACACTTGTAACTTTCCTTCCTCTGAAGAAAGGGAAATAGTAAGGGTGAGCAGTTGTCCTGCTGTGCTTTATTGTGGCTATATTCGGTCTTGGATGAAGCATAGCCATATAGGAGAAATGGTGTGCTTCTCCAACCAATGGAAATAGATGGGACTAAGTGATAACATGTGGCTTGATATACAGATAGCTATGTACTTTCCTATTTTTTCTTCTCCCAGGTCAATGTTGACTATACAGAAAAGATGGTCTCTATCAGCAACTATCCTCTCTCTGCTGCCCTGACATGTGCTAAAATTACTACTGCCTTTGAGGAAGTCTGGGGAGTGGTATGAGGTTCTGCCTCTACTGCTCTCATCGTGGACTACTACACAGTGACTCCAGATTCTGGAGGCTTTTTTACTTCTGTGTGGACCTGGTGCAACTTTGGACTCCTGGAAGGGAAAAGGCTTCAAATCTGTCCCTTTAGCTTCTGGAGCAATGTGACTTTAAATGGACTGCCCCACCAACCCTTTTTCCTCCTAGTAAAGGTAACTTTTGATAAGAGTGTTTGTGTATTGTACTTCATGTTTCATAAATGGACAGGCACGACTTGCCTATAGCAGGGGCCAGGCCAAATTTGTCATGGAACTGAAGTTCTTAGCTGGGCCCTGCAGCTCTTGCTCTGTAGTGTGTGACAGCTTGTAACTCCCACACTGATGCACCCAAGAGGAAAGGAGCTGAAGCAGATATGAAAAAAGAACAGGAGCAACTTTTATCTCGGATGACAAACGTAGAAAAGTCAGAAGGTGGCTCCATTCCAATATAGTGCCTGCGTCGAGTGTTTTACAATCATCTGGTATCAGCAGAGAGACAAGAGTGTCCACTGGAGGGCGGCAGAGAGATAAGGCAACATACAGAAGTTGGAGGATCTGGAATGGGACCTACTCCATTCCCCTCCTTTTGGGTCTTTGACCCTGTGCTTTCTCTTTTCCCCTCCTCACGTTGAAAAAAAGTTATACTTCAACACAGCAAACTTGGCAGGTGATGCTTTGCTTCTGGAGTGTTAAATTAACTCCTACAAATGCACAGGTGGTACAATCTGAAAAAGAAACCAAGCTATTAAACTTATTTCAGTTGTTCTTATATCCCCCTTTCACCTTGGGCTGTAACACTGCTGGTCCACTTCACCTCCTAGGCTAAGTGTGGGATTCTTACCACATGTCCCTGAACATAGAATAGCCTTACCTTCTGGCTGTTATTCAGCTTTCTTTAGCTTTTCTTTTCGTGGCACAATTAATTTGCGAATATAAGGCAACACCAATAATAAGGTGAAGAACAACACATGGCCAAGGAAATAAATAGACCTGTACACCTGTAAAGAGAAAGGCAGGGTTAAGGATTAGCAAGCAGATTTGAGCTAAGAATGTAAGAGAAGGCAAGCAGGGAAAACAGGTTGGTTGCATGGCTAGTAAATACCTTCATCCATTTGTCCCAGGTGAAAAGGCAAAATGGCACTAGAGAATAACCCATAAACATCCAGTGGTTAGCCTGCTGCAGCACATAGAAAATAGGCTGCAACGCAGTGATGGAGGCCAAAGTGCTTAAGGGAGGACTGTCCCGAACAAGGTTGATGACCTAATTTAAAGAAAAAAAGAAAACTTTCCTCAGTTGGATGTCCGATGGCTGTGTATGCATGCTCTGCAGCCAAAGCATCTATCCAGTTGTGTCAAATTAATTTTAGTAAGCAGTCAGTCTAAAAAAGTAATGAAGTACTGTATCCTGCTTGAAGTATTAATCAAAAAAGTTTCAATATAGAATATGGTTCTCTCACTAGCGGGAGATTTAGCAGAGGCATTCAGCTCATGTGCTTGTCTTCCAACCTTTCCAGCTGCCAAGCACTTCAGTTGCCCTCTACTCATATGCCAAGTTTTCCACTTTTACTGTAGAAGCTGACAGGATGAAATTTATGGCTTGCCCATGCAGAAGCCAGCAGCCTACTGAACCCTTGAGAACAGAACAGTACCATATGTGAACAGCAGTTTCAAAGTGAGCAGATAGTAAAGCCTTCAGTGTGGCAGTTTCTAGACTCAAGGGAAAAGGCTAATGCAGGCAACCCCATTCTGGTAAGTCAGACAAAGCGCACCTGTCTTTCAACGATGACTATAAGCAACTCCATTTGAAAGCACACCAGGTAGCCAGAGTGCAGTCCATGCCAAATGGCCAGGAAGAACAGGGCCAGTGCCTGTGACAGCAGTTTGTTACCCAGGAACTTCAGACGCTTGAAGATGTAGCTAGAGCAGAGAAGAAACAAACTCAAAGTGCTTCTAGTTTATTGTCTGTCCTTCCCTCTCCATGTCAGAGATGCAAGGCCCACGGGACCATATGCCTTTGTATACATCCCCGTGGTGACAGAAACAGTATGACAGCTCCTCCTACCAGGGCAAAATACACTTCAGTCCTTGTCTTAAAGAAATCCCAGCTAATGGGGAGAGGTGGTTCTTCTGACAACACTCACAGAAATGAACGTATTTTACAATTTAGTTGTGTGTCCCAGCAAGGTCTGAACCAAAACCTGTCTGAGTTATTGCATAGGGAACATCAAGAGGCATGAAACAGCTGCAGAACTGCATCTGCTGCTACATTAGCTCTGCAGTTGTTTGATCAAGCAGGCCAAAGGCCTCAGTGTAGTTCCATTCTAAACTCTGTCCTCCTGCTTCTGTCATCTTCAACTTCTTGCCTATGCTAAAAAATTGCCCTTTTAGATTGGATCAAAAAAATCTATCCAACCCAGTAACCTGTTTCAAACAGGACAGCAGACAGTAGCAAATGTAGAAGGAATACTGTAAGAACCGAAAAACAGCCAACTATCTGGTACTCCCTTCTCAGCCTAGGATCTTGGTTCTGTTGACACAGACATTACTGACATTACAGAAGCAGAAGTTTCTCCTGCTCACCGGGCCACCCAAGCATTGGTGTTGATGTTGAAAGAAGCAATGGTCCCTGTGAACAAAGGTGTTGTCTCATACAGCCAGACCTTCATGTTGGCACAGGCATCCCACATAGGCTTTCCACTCGGGTCCTTCCCATTGTACCCTAGACCCACAAGGATGCAGACACCTTCCTATAGAAAAAGACACAGAAGAAAGATGAGAATTTTTTTTTCTTTGGAAAGGAAGAGCTGGGGAAGTTCTGACTCTATGCTCAGTGGAGAGCACCACTACATATGGAAGAAATGGATTAAAAGCCTGATCTTTGCTAACTTACAGCAACTACACTGATCTACACTGATCTGTAGATATTTGGATTACTTCCATTTAGTGCTAAGTCCAAGATCATACTATGTAGTTTCAAACATGCTACCTCTGTTCATTTGTCTTGTTTCTGGGAAGACTTGACTCACCGTAACAAGCCAGCAGGTTACGTATTTGTAGAGTATAATTTTGCCCCAGATCAATATGTAACCACAACGGAACCAGAAAGGCTTCTCCTGCAGAGATAAGAGTGAAACAAAATAAAAACAAATGACTGGCTATAATGAGACAGGGTAGATGGTATCTCATCACTGTCTCATTTTAATCTGATCTGTGTGTTGAGACTACTATATGGACTGGACTGCCAGGCTACTGGATTGTGGGAATTCATACATGATTTTACTTCCTTTGATAGTATTTGGCTGTACTAAAATAAATACTCTGGGATTACCATAATCATTGCTGGAACTGATACCCTCATTTATTCATACTGATACAGAAACACTGATAATCTGCAGGTAGGAACCTCTTGTTAGGAGTTTTCAGATAACCTCAAAGATTTTGGTAAGTTTCTAATTCAAATGAGTCAATCTGCAGAATGTGCTGCTGCATCCCTCTCTGCAAAGTAAGAGGGTTAAGGACAACAATCTGTTGTTAAGGACAACAAATAGAGTTGTTCTTGTAAAGCTGATCTGTGCTCAAGGATAGCTCACCTTACAAAGTCTACAAGATGAACCTTCACCTTCAATTTTTAAAAAGCCTTGCAAGTTACTCTGCTAGAGTTCTTTGCATGTAATGGTTAAACAGATGCTTATTAAAAGGTGACAAAATATGCATGTCAGGATTCCAAAAACTACTGTAACATCTAAGATGAATTTTCTATTTGTAAAAGTTTTCATTTGGATCAGTTCGACTTTACACATCTCTGTTCTGCATCAAATGGAATCCATAGGACAGGCAGTGAAGCCAAATCAGTTGTGGGAAGGCATATCACTAGTTGCTGACTTATCTTCTTTTTAAATTGAAGCAAACCTAGAAAAATTGACTTTCCTTTCTCCACTTTTGTAGATCCAGTGCCCTCCAGAGAAGTAGAATTCTTCCACATGCCAGAAATGTCAAATATATACATACCATGTAATCATCTGAGATGAGGTATTCATCAGAGATGTACGGGCTTGACAAAGTATAGGTCACTAGAAAGAAGAGACCCAAACTGAGGCGCTTGAGAGCAGGCACAAAACTGAGAAAGAAAAATATGAAGGTCAAAGAAAGCCCTGGAAAGAGACCTTCAAACTCATGATTTTAAAAACAGAAGTGGAGATGAGGAGTTTGGGGAGATAGTGATAGGGAGTCACCATGTTCCATTGCAGCAGATGCCTCTATTTGGAAGATAGGATGCTAACATAACCAGGTCAGGACTGAGTCTCCACTAAACAAGTCAAATGGTTGTTGACATTCGTGCCCTTGAACAATGCTAGGACATTATGCAGAGTTTACAAGCAACTTTTGAATGACTACATTCTCTTATAAATCCCTTTTGGTCACAGTACTTCAGTGTCCAGGTAAGAAGGCACTCTGCTGCAGGGAACACATGGAGGATTCAACATTCTGGGATCTTAGGAAAGTGAGGAACTAAGTGGCTCTCATTACCTATTGGGTCTCTGGCCTTGAACGTCAGTCATCTCACCCCTTGCCAGTTTCTGATAGTCTGTCATGGAGAACTGAGGCCCCACCATGAAGGCACCATAGAAATAGGAGAATCCTGAGACCTCCAGCAAGGTAGGAACTCCCCGGACAGCAAATCGCCGCTGCTCAGGGGTCAGGAACTCCTGCACCAAAGGGAGTGGCATTAACATTATCCTAGGGGATCTCATACTAGCTCTGGATGTTATGTTCTCAGCCTATCTCTTTCATGGTCTAAGTTCTTGCTCTCCATATATATGGCTTTGTACTTCATTGTTTGTTCCTCTCCCCACCCGTCTCTATATTCAGCCCCTCTAATTACCAACAAGATCCAATAGTTGAGACCAGTTGCACAGAACTCTATTCCCAAAAAAGCTCAAAACAAGGAAGAGATCTATTAACATGCATCCCCAGCGGCATTGCAGGCATAGTAAAAGCACTGTATCTGACCCTTTACCAGTCCCTGACTGAAATGGCATGTACTAAGACCTTACCGTCCTACAGTTCCTACTTCTTGATGCAAGCATTTGTTGCTGTTAAATACTTGAAACTTCAGCTTAGGAGATTTCAGATGAACCTTTTTTTCTTGCACTCAGCAGTGACTGCAGGGATACTGTACACTGGGTCAGGCTCCAAACAGAAGGTGGGAAACAGATACTTGAAGCACGATTAAGAGACTGTAACAAGTGTTCTGTCCTTTCCCACACATTGTGCTGTGACTTCTCTCACCATTTCATTTGCTCTAATAACAGGGCCCTAACAAATGGTAAAGGGCAACCATCCCCAAGGATGTGATATGACTAAACGAAGGAAAGGAAGATGAGATCTAGTGCTGATGGTCTACAAGTTTAAGGAATATTACCAACAAGACACAGAGCATTGGGGATCAGGAATCTAAAGCAACGGATTTAGGGGAAGGAGATGGTGGGAAATTTGGAAGAGGGCAGAATAATATTCTGGCATAATTCAGTGTTGAAGCAACTTTTGTCCATCTGTAATCACTACTGTCTCTGTTCCAAATTCTCTCTCTCCACTCTGGAATTCAGCGCCCTCAGATACTCAGACGCTCCCCCTCTCAGCTATGGCTTTTACCAAACAATGAATGCAGCTTACTAACTTACATCCTCTGAACCTGATTTTCTGACCTCTAGATCATTGGAACAGCAAAGAAGAGGGAAGAAGAAGTTAAGAAGAAATGGTGTTTTACTCACCAGATCTTTTCCTCCATCATAGTAATCGATAGCCAGACCTGGAGGTGAGAAACAATCATTTGAAGACCTATGATGGGCTAGTTGGGCTGAGCAAGCAGCCCTGAGGCATGGCTTGCAGAGTGTAGAAGATAAGAAGGAGGTATCAACTCACCAATCAATTTGAGAGTCAAGACACAGTGTGGCATTGTCCACTTGATGTCATAATGCTCTGTGGCTGTGAAGTAATATCCAGCCATAAGGTATGTCTGAAAGAAACCATTGTTTGTGTTATTCAAACTAATTCCTCCAGCAGTTTTTGATCTGTCTCCACTTTTCTACCCACGTTCGCTACTGGGAAGTGCAAAACTGAACGGAGGCCTCTCTTCTGCAAACTGATGCAGTAAGAAAGGGAATTTTACCATCTGAAAGAAGAACGTGGTGAAGACAGCAGTGATTGTGCGACCCATAAGTCTCAGGATGAGGAACTGGATTAGGACACATAGCAGGGAATGAAAGAACTGCATCCCTGTGGGGAGAGAGAGAGAGAGAGAGAAAGAGAGAGAGAGATGAGGCAGAAATGACATTTTCCCATTACAGGTCCTCCCAAACTGCAGCAAGCCTTGGGCTAGGTGGCCCTCTCTTCCCAACCTCATCTTACCAAAATTGAAGTAAGCAATTGAGAGTCCTGTGAACATGTTGTAGAGATGAATGAGGTAGGTCTCCTTCTGGAAGAGGAAATAGCGCTGGAACAAGGCAAAAGGATATCCTGAGGAGAGAGGGGAAAAAAGAAGGAAGAGTTGTAAGTTAGTGTAGACAAGCAGCAATGTTTCCAGATAATAATTCCAGCAATGGTCCAGATAATAACTTTGCTGAACACGTTATTAGGAACGTGTACTTTACATAGATACATCATCAATACAGGTCGTGGTATACACTCCTGATACCGTATTTCCATCTCAGGGGATAGATGCCACATGACTTACTCTGTATAATACACAGAAGAAAATACTTCAACAGAACATTAGGAAGAGTGTTGCCAGCAGGTTGAGGGAGGTGATCTTCCCCCTCTACTCAGCCCTGGTGAGGCCACACCTGGAGTATTGTGTCCACTTCTGGGCTCCCCAGTACAAGAGGGACATGAAACTACTGGAGAGAGTCCAGCAGAGGGCTACGAAGATGATTAGGGGACTGGAGCATCTCTCATATGAGGAGAGGCTGAGAGAGCTGGGCCTGTTTAGCCTGGAGAAGACAGAGGGGATCTTATCAATGTGTACAAATATCTGAATGGAGGGTGTCAAGAGGATGGGGCCGGACTCTTTTCAGTGGTGCCCAGCGACAGGACAAGAGGCAACGGGCACAAACTGAAANCAACCTCAACCATTCTGTGACTCTGTAACATTATTATATCAAAGTTGATGTTAAAGTGTAAGAAATTCCAGGATTAGTGAATACACAAGGATGGATAATGATGAAATATATGAATCAGACTTCAGTGGACTACTCTCTGACTCATTTCCAAATTCTGTGACAAATAAAGTGACTGTGACAAGAAGCCAGATTAAAAAAAAGGGGGGGGGGGGGGAATTTTATGGTTAATACCATTACCCTGTCCTGCAAAATTCAATTCCTGCTCCCCCTCAATGAGCTCTTCTATGATGCTGAGTAACTTTAATCCCAGTGTTCCCCAAGTGACATCCAGTAGTATACTCTTTCTTTTCTGACTCCCCAACTTTAGATTTGCATCTGATTTGTTAAGTACTAGGCACACAGAGCTGTAACTAAAATCCACTGGGACTATGCGTGTAGCACTTTGAAAAAAATCAAAGTCAGAAGCATTTCATATTGAGAAGCTAAGTGGAAGGAGTTTTTTTCCTTGGATTTTCCGCATGTTAGATCCTGGCCCAATTTAGGAATGCCTCCAGATTATTCATCTGTGGCTCCACTGAGAAGTAAACATTTGTGAAGCACTCTGGTAGTACGGTGAGAAGTGCCATACGAAACCCCATACGTAAATTAAATTCTGTTGTCTTAAGGGTTTAGGTGAGGTTCATGAAACATGCAATAAACATTGCCACATATTAGACAATAAATGTAAAATGTTTTAATACATATTGATACTGTAAGTGTTGTCCATCTCATGAGTATCTGAAGTCTATTCACACAATTAGTGTTTCTAAAGGCATATGTATAAGGGAGCTGAATTGGGATAGCAGAAGCAACTTTAATTCTGGCATTCTATAGCGTACGATTGCTTTACTTTGCAAGCCTGTGCTCTTTTATCTTGATTAAAAACAAAACAAAACAAATATATCCTACCAAAAAAATCTAGAAAAGTCACCATTTACCACAATATTGGCACCCACACTGCTTAGTAGCCTAGCTGAGGTCTGTAGCAGTGGATTGGTGTCTACTACCTGAATTGGTGGAGTAATAGTAGCAGTAGGTAGTCCTGCTTTATATGCAGCAATAATAAAATGTGATGAAATGCAGATTTTGCTGAGCAGTGTTTGATGCATGGAAGCTTTCCAATAAGCAAGGCCAAATCTAGTCACTAGTATGACAGGAAATGAGAAATTCTGTTATGTTTTGTCAAGTATATGTATTGCAGTCTGTCAGTGCTAATGGGCTGGCAGGTGGTGACTAGAGACATTTTATGGTCCTTCCCTTCTCCCCCAAATCTGCTGGGAGGGAATTACAGAGTTTGGGACTTTTGGGCTCCTTTCTAGATCCTGGAAGGCAGCATGCTCTACTGAGCCCAGATGTATACCTGTTTCTTCTTGAAAGTAAACTGCTTTTCCCCATTTCCTCAGCCTCTTGCCATCTCTCTTTTGGTCTTTGCTTCCTCCTTGTTCCTGTTCCTTCCTCCTTTTGTGTTCTACACCAGTTTCCACTCTGTAGACTCTTTTTTGGGCTGAATGACTGTCCAGTCTCCACATTCCACAACTCTTTGCCCACAGACCCTGGCAACCTTGCTCCTGGATGCTCATTCAGTCTTGCTCTTCCCTTCTGCAAGAAGAGCTCCAAATTCCCATACAAAATGCCTTACCCAAAGCTTCCTTTTCCCTTCCTGCTCCCCTCATGCTTTTCATACAGCCTCATCTTTCTTTTTGTTAGCCTATTTCCCAAGATGCTTCCAGTTTCAGCCTTCCTATACCCTCTGCTCCTAGTACCTGTTTTGTTTTTTTCTCATCCCTCTCACCCCTTATTCCCATGTCCCAGGGTGACCAGCTATTTTTGTCCTGTTCCACCCCCCACTCCCCTCCACCATGGTGTTTGCCCTTCAACACCACTCAGAGGCATTCTCCTCTACTATCCCTGAATGCCAGCTGAGGAGGAAAGAGGTAATTATCAAAGAGTTCATCACATAGGCTCTCTGGGGATACAAGAGTAATTCAAACAACCAGAACAATTCACACGATTAAAACAAAAAAAAGGTATTGCCTATCAGCCTCATGCTCAGAAACATACAGGTAGTCTTTTTCTCATTTCAATTTTCCTGAGACAGATACTAGTTGAAGTCTAATAAATATATTAATAACTGCCCACAGCTTTGTAAAATAGAAAGTGGTAAAAAACTAAGAAGCATTACCATTGGTTTAGATTGAAAGCTAAAACACTGAAGTTCACCATGGAAAAATGTTTTCCTCTTCTGAGCAAGAGAAAAATCACATCAGAAATATAGACAAAGTACAATTTATTGCTGTTCATTGGCATATATGGTTTTAAAGTGTTTTGTCTCTCAAAAATCAGTGCAATCTTGCTAAATATTCAATTTTCATTAGAAAAAAAAATGTGTGGGGGGGGCCTCCACCCATTTCTGTAGACAGAATTATGACTGAACATTATAATGTACCTCCAATTTCTAAAACCCAGAAATGTTATCCATTTTCTCTCATCCTCAACTAGTGTTCCTATTATTAAAAAAAAAAAACAAAAACACAGAAATGGCAAAAAACAAACAAAAACAAACAAAAACCTATCTCACTTGTCACACTTCTTTTTAACTCCACATAGGAAATCATATCACGTTTTGAGTAATGGTGCTCTAAAGAAAAAAAATTATAAGCCCTTGCAAATGGAGAGCTACTAATATGCATAGCATATGGGTTTTAAGAAAGCTACACATTTAAAGCCCAGTCATGTACCACATGGGTGCTGTTCCAGGTCAAAAGTCACAATATCAGCCTACATTCTCCTGATAACCAGAGCAACTTGCTAGTACTGTGGACTTTAGTTACAGCTTTGCTGCACACGGATCATTTTCTCAGTTTTACAACTGCACCAATTCCATGCTGCAAATATAAACTTTAACCCACACACGGCAGTGGATACTGAATATCAGTGGACGTTCTATTGTGGCCTGTGCATTTCTGAGCACTCCAAAACCATCCATTAAATAATTAGTTATTCTTACTGATACAATGGCAGTACTCCCACCCCACCACAGCATCCTTGAAAGAGCATGAATTAGCACAGGAAAAGCAGCAAAGTGGTTTTTGAAGTTACTGTTGCCATCTGGAAAGCTTGCTGTCATATTTAGATATGTCAGATTCAGGATGCCATGCAGCTTTTCTTTTACCATTCAGAAACAACAGGAATAGAATCCCTGCTCCTTGCTGCTGAGAGACCCTGCGTACCAGCTCCCAGTCTGCCAGATTCATTGTTCACAGCTTTTTCAGGCACAGCTGACTGAGACAGGAAACCAGTTGGAATACTTCTGGAGAAAACAGAAGGTGACCTTCTGGTCCAAGGTAATTCTCCTTTTCTGTGCACCATGGAGTTGAAAAGCTGCCTGCACACAGAGCTGATTTTTGCCTCTAGATAGACTTTTTATAGCAGGGAATTAGCAATTGATGTAAAAGTGACATATTAGCCAAGACATGCCTCTGATGATAAATTCCTCCTTTTTTTTTTTTTTTTTAAGATAATGGGAACAAGAGGATGATCTCTGGTTAAGAGAACCCTGGAGCTGGAATGAAACAGGTTCTTTGCCACAGGCATTTGGGAGAGTAATAGATTGCTGCACAACATCCAGGTTGACTACAAATACAATTGAGCAAAAAAAGTAAATGATCAAGAGGCTGAATTAGGCAGAAGGACTAATTCTAAGCAAAACCAGCATTGTTAAGTTTGTCACATTCTAGAATATGTGATTAAGATGCCTGCCTTTTTCCAGAGATAAAGCTGCCACTAAGAACACCAGAAACATTTTTTTTTAAATTTCTGCTCCTTTTATTTCCATTTTTCCTATATGCTTACTCCATTTCATCTTCAAGAGTTTAGATGATACTTTTTTTTTCTTCTTTTCCCTTTTGCTGATCAGTTAACTCCACCTTTGTTAAAATCTAGCAGATCAGTTGTCTCTGTTTTTTTTATAAGAATGCTAAAACTAAAAGGAAGGGGACAATGGGAAAAAGACATGTTAAAATGTAAGCCTTACCTAGTATTTTGACTTCAAAGGTGTTCTCTTTCTGTCTGTAATACTGCAAAAATCCCACACCTTGTTTAACAATGGGTGCATTTTCATGAGTATTTTAATTCAGCACAGGAGTGTACTTTTGACGTCCACTTATGGCGCTTCAGTTTGCACAGCAGAACCACCTCAAAGCATGTGAACAGGATTCCTTTAAAATAAAACTGAACTGAAAATGCACTCGAATGTGCTCTGTCCGTATGACCAGACTGAAGCAAATACAAACTAAATGCCCCCAAACCATCTAGTAAGGACATCAGGTACTGCACACAAACTACTCTGTTCTATAGATTTGCTCCTGCTGTGCCATTTTACTTGTTAACGTAGACACAGTCAGTGTATAGCATTACATAATTCTCTCTCTCCCTCTCTCATTCCCTCCCTCTCTCTTTTAAGCAATAAGATGCATCTGAAGTTAGGATTTTATTTATTTATTTTATTTTTTATTTTTTTTTAAAGGCAGCACAAAAGAGTACTCTCTGATAGGACAAATTTTAGCACCCATGACAAGATGATGCTAGCTCTTATGCATCGAAACCAGTTGTTTGCTTCCCCTTCAGTAAGGTTCTTGTTTGGCTGACCAGCTGGGGACTTGATCTGGGCTAAGTTATCAGCTATGGGTGAGCCACAGAAATTTCACTGAGCCTAAAAAATCTTCAAGACGTAGAAAGCAGGCATAAGCAGAGCATGTCAAAAATTGGTGACAGGTGGAAGATGAGGAGATTTGACCCACCTGTGAGCAAAGCAGCTGGTTTCTGGCACCTATAAGAAAAATGGTAACTTCTGCAGGTCACTGCTATGCCTGTAGATTAGGAAACACTTCCCCAGTACTGTTCCTGGCAGGTCTGGGTAGATCAGCAGGTCAGTTCTGGCCCAGGGCTGCAAACAGTACGTTGGCCCCCCTCCATGTGAGGCAGCAGAATGTGCCAGGTAGCTTGCAAGATGCTGTGTGGTAGTACAACCAGACCAGCACTTTGGGATTGTACTCTTTTTTACAGTTAGCCACACAAGAAATAAGATCTACCTGAAGTCTTAAATACACAGTGCCACAAGCCAGGATAGAGAAGGCCTTACACTCTGAACAGTGACAGCAGCAAAGAAATCAGTCTGCTTTCATGGAAGGACAAGAGCAGCACCATGGACACCCTCTTTTCTCTTCCCATAGTTGGATGTGCCCCCTCCCTTTCTCCTCTGAAAAGTGAGGACAGTACTGGTTCAGACTGCTTACCCCAGCAACCAGAATGTAATTCTGTAAGTATGGAGCTAAACTGTTGGTGTCTTCCATGCTGACTTAAAGACAGCGTTTCTCCTGGGGAAATGCTGGGTCTAATGAAGGTTGGCTGGGCCCTGGACCTACTGAAGAATAAGGTAGAGTACATCTCTCAGAACACAATTTCATATTAATACCTGCCAATCATATACTAGACTTACCACAATTTTTAAAACGATAGGGTCTAGAACTATGCTAGTAAACTACTGCTGTTTGTAATACTGCCCAATTGCAGCCTAATTTCTTCAAAGGTTGTTTGTGCAAATTTTCACATGAGAAGCCTGAAGTTTCTTTTTAATCCTGTACAGTCTGAATAATGGAGTCCATTCTAGTTTTATTCTTTGTTTCAAATCTGCATGAAATCTGCAAAAAAGGTGTCTCTGATTTAAATACAAAGCTTCAACTAAAATCCCCATAGTTTACTCAGCAATATGCTGTTCCAACCTCCATTTGTTCACTGAGAAACTGTCCTGCCCTTTAGGACTACTCAAATCTTTGTTCTCTGTTACTCTTCTTCTCTTCCTTCCTCCTTCTCGTTCCACCCTGTATTTAATTTTTTTTTCCTCAATAGTGACAGACTGTTAACAGTCTTAAATGACATCTTTTGATTATTTCAGATCACGCCTAAGTGAATACTCTTACTGTGAATCAAGAGAGTCCATTCAGAATAATTTTTCAATGGTAATTCAGCGTTCTCTGGAAATTAATGTAGGAAGTTGCAAAGTTCTTTGCAATTCTTCCCCTTTTTCGGAAGGCTATTTTTACCAGTTTCTGGTGATCTGTGAACAGTGAAACCCTAGAAACAGTTGTTGCAGTAGAACTGCATAGTGTAGATGGTGAACTACATCAGAGGAGAAACAAGCAACAACTTTATAATCCACCCTTTGGAACACAAAATCATACCTCATCCTCATTGTCTTGTTCTGAAATAATTCAGCAGTATTAGCTGCAGGCAATATAAATAATTTTCTTCCTGAATCCGTGCACACACATGAAATGAAGTCAAGAAAAAGCAATACTTTGCCTGTTCTTACACAATTTCCATTTTTTTGAAATGCCTTTCATTTTTGCCCATCCTATGAAGTGGTCATCAGCACCAGTTTCATTACCAAGAGGCTTAAAGCCATCAGTCACAATAAAAGGACTGTAAGACAGCTGCAATGAAATTGGCATTAAAAGAAATGCTTGCGACAGGTTAAGGAACTCTTCTCACTCTCACGTTGCTCTAGAGTGGTGCATGGCACTTACTTTTAATGTAATAGTATAATACTTTACTACCTCTCCATTAAGCAGGAAAGCTGGAAACTGTCCTCTCAGCCTGACTGCCTATATGACTTGCATGAGTACCAAACTATAGACTAGGCTGTTTTGCGTGCCCTTAAACGTTGTGTCTGAAGTTATGTCTTTAGTTGAATGCAATTAAGAGACACTGAGGTAGGGAGAAAGGATGGTGAAATTTGCAACTCTAGCCTCTGGTTTGGTATACATTTTGGATATGCAGGGAAAAGAGATGCGAGTGGGCTCCCAGCTCCTGATCCCAAGACTTTTAATACAAATTATAAAGACTCATTGAGACTTTACGCAATGGGGCATGGAACGTTTCCAATGATACCCATGAATCTTGGACTTGCTTAATCTACTGACTGCAGTAGGCATCTCTACTTATCATTAAGATGGTAATTATCTGTTGTTCATTTCAAAGTCGTAAGTGATTTTGTTCACCCATAGGACACCAAGCCAAAACACAATCCCCCAGTGTCACATTCTAGCTTACTGCTTCCAAAAACAAGAGACTCTGAGAACATGTTCAATGCACATTCTGCAAATGCAGAACTCTACAATACGTTTGCCTCCACACACACTTTCCAACACCTTTTCTGCATCTGTTCTTGTTAGACTAGTTCCTTGTTTGGTTCAATTGACTAGTCCAGTAGTAATCTATCTGCTTTTTCTGGTTTAGGTTTCTGCCAGGCAAGAAAATTGAATAAGCTCATAATTAAAGTGCCAGAGACAGATGTGGGAGAAGCTGTGGAGAGCTGCTACGTTAACTCATACTGACCTATATGCATGTCCTGTATGTGTTTCCTATCACTTTATTAAAAAAAAAAAAAAAAAGTTTGGTTTAACGAACTTCTAAGTTGAGTTCAATCCCCTATATCTACCCTTGATGTGAAGAATGTTTCAATTCAGTTTGATTTTACACATAGCAGATTAAATCAAGCATAAATAAGTCTGGTCTAGACCACAGTTATGAAGTGAAACAACCCTCCTCTCCCTGTCAAAAAATATACTTTTAGTTAACCGAAGCAACTTTATTTAGACAGCTCACACAGTAGGTGCCATACCCCCTCACATACACTTTTAGGTTCAGAAAAAAGCTTTCATTTCCTTTCCACTGGGTGACTATACCATCAAATTTTTTGGAAAAACAAAATGAAACAAAGTTTCATAGGCATCTCCAGAGATTTATACAGAGAGCATGCATAAGTACACTTGAATGAATGTTTTGGGAGCTGTAATGCCCACCCCCTAACACACCCCGCTAACTATGCCTACCCTTGTGGGTGTTAGCCACGTCCTAACTCTAGCTGTGCCTTGACCATTTTACATGTGACTTAACATGCTAAGAAGCATAAGAAGCATGTGTTTTGCAATACTCTTCTCATTGCAGGTGGAGCACAGGACAACATGCCAGTTCTTCTAGCCACTTGGATAGCAGTCATTGCTTACCCTACCTGGTAGTTCCCGTGAGGATAAGCCACTCCCGCATACTCCCATTACTGCTGCAGACACTAACAACATCTCTTGGCAGAGGGCTCCCTACGCTTGACAGGGCCACATCTCAGAGGGGTTATGGAGATTCTTAAGTGTGCACCCCTCCAGACACACGCTCACATGGAATTTGATGCGCATGCAGCATCTGGCACTTACACTGAGACATCAGAACAATTGCAAACAAAGTTCTGTCGCCCAAAATAGCACTCAAGACGCAGACCTAGATCACGCTCATTCTGCAGCACGCAGGAGCATTCAGCACCACACCGGAGCAGCACGGTGACTGGATCCACAGGTCTCAAAGCTAGGTCCTCCCTCCCGGCTCCACGGCGAGAGGCTCGCACGGCCCTCCCAAAGGCAGCGTGCCAGAACTGCCCCCGACCATCCGGCAGGGAAAGACGCGGGCTGTCCACGCGGCCTCCCACCGGGTTCCTCCTCCCGCCCCCTCCCCGCCGGGAAAACCAGAGCGTCGCCTCGCGCTTCCACACCGCGGGCTGCCGCGAGTCAAGTTACGGAGCCGCCGCCTCGCCCTGCGACGGGACACGGGGTGCGACCCCCCGCCGCCCACCCGGGGCGGAGCCCGGCGCCGCGGGGGCTCGCCCGCCGG
>VXAA01004468.1:82999-100280 GCA_013399115.1 Anseranas semipalmata
CAAAAGAAGAAGGAATAAAAAAAAAAAAAAAAAAAAAAAAAAAAAAAAAAAAAAAAAAAAAAAGTGGGAGAAAGAGAGGACACAAGAGAAATTTAGCAAGACTGAGCAAAATTAATGATATGCTGAAGCTGTTTGCTAGTACTGAGGACACCTGGAAGTTGTCTTCCAAAGGATTGACAGGAAGGCAAGGTAGCTCAGGCTACTAGAAGTTAAGGTCCCTGGCTAATTGGATAGGGAGTTGCCATGGTTTTCAGTTTCTTGGAAAGATGCAGTGTTGGGATGTGGTTATTGCAGGTCACTGGGTAGACCGGAGAAGTAGTGGAAGAAGGAAAGCTTGTCTGTTTCATAGGTGAACCATTTCCTTTCTGAGTCCTCCCTGTGTTCCTTCCTTAATCCTAGTGAACTGCAGTGGAAATGTCTTCACTGAGCCATCAGGGGAGATTGCTAGCCCAAACTATCCTAATCAGTACCCAGAGAACTCACAGTGCAAGTACCGAGTGGCTCTGAGGCCAGGCTACTTTGTGGCATTGACTATACGCAGTGAGGACTTCGATGTGGAACCTGCTGACTCAAAAGGGAGTTGCCATGACAGCTTAACAGTAGGTGTGGGGTGTAGGGTGGGAGACAGGATGCTCTGGGTCTCCCCTCAATGTCCTCATATTCAGAAGACCCTCTGATTGCTTAACTTTAATTTCAACTACTCTGCCTTTTAAAGTTCTTGGGATTTTTTCTGTCTGTGAATACATTCGGTGTTTTCTCATTTCTTCTTGTTTGTTATTTGCCCAGCTTGTCTCTGGAGAGCAGCGTTTTGGTCCTTATTGCGGCAGCAAATTCCCAGGTCCTTCCGAAATCAAAACTAGGAACAATATTCTTGACATAATCTTCCAGACAGACCAGGCAGTACAGCACAAAGGCTGGAAAATACGCTACTATGCGGATCGTGAGTATATACTGGAGAAGGTATTCCCTCTGCTGCTGAGTTAGGGAGAGACCTTGCCCCAGGTCAGATTCATGGTACAACAGCATGTTAACATGTTCACAGCTGCTGGGTTTGCTAGTCACAGCTAAGGAGTTATTAAGTAAACAGAGGATGTCTGATAACTAGGGAGAATAATCACTGGTAGGAAAGAAGTTGGGAACTGGAAGGAGAGTAAATCTTGAACCAGTTAATCATTGATTTCCTCTTGTCTCTTCAAAGCCATAACCTGTCCCTTGAGTGTCATCCCCAACTCTGTTCTTGACCCAAAGAGGGACAGGTATACCTTCAAGGACAATGTGAAAGTGACCTGTGTGGAAGGCTATGAAATTGTAAGGGTAAGTAACACAAAAAAGCATATACCCCCTTTGCCTCTCTCAACAGCTTCCTGCTGCTATTTCCCATCAGGTGTCCTGAACACCTTTGGGACTCTAAGTTTTTGCTACAGCTGTAGTTAAGTGGAAACTTCTTCCAGCCACTGCAGCATTCTGAGGACCCTCCTTTGAAGTGCTATTTCAGATATATTTCATGGCCAGTGACTTACATGGGTCATGTTCTTTTCCCTAGCAACAAGACAGCATCACGACTTTTCACTCCAGCTGTCAGGACAATGGTGAATGGAGCAACTCTCATTTCAGCTGTGTTCGTAAGTGACCTCTCTCTATATTGTAGGAAGCAGACTGGAATGGAGTCTTTAGGCTTTAGACACACCCTATCTCCAGACTAGTAGGACAGTGAAGGACTGGGATGTGAGCTTGCTGAAAGGACAGAGGAAGTAAGCACTGATGACCATATAGGGACCAGAGGAGCTGAGTGGTTCCCTATACTACCAAATAACCAGATTGGTGGATGAAGATGCCCCTTTGATTGTCTTTGCTCATTTGTGTTTCTTCTCTACAGCTGTGAACTGTGGTGAACCAATTCCTATTGACAATGGCCAAGTTGTATACATCTCCGAACTTCATGAGCCTCTGTACAAAGCTGCTGTCCGGTATTTCTGTAATGCACCTTACTATACCCTAAAAAACAAAGGGGAAGGTAAGTATTGCGTCTGCTACACAAACATGTGTCTTTGATGAAAGGCCTAAGAAATGGTACTGGCATTGTCATGGGACTGGGATTACATCCCATTAGGTCAAGAATGGGCAAAGGTTCTTACTGGTTTGGGGTTGCAGGCAGTAGTTTTGTGTTGCCTTTGTGTTCAATACACTGTCATAATGTCAATGGTTGGGCTGTTGACCTTAGACATATTAGCAAGTCCTATCTCCATTTGCCTGATATGTGAATCATGGAGATTTTTGCCACACGTTTCTGGTGGAGAAATAAAGGACTCAAGAAGCCTACTAGATGAGGTCTCTCCAAAACAGGGGCAGAAGCACTCTGGTGGGGTTGTCTACTTCTAGAGAGATCTCAGCAATATTTACCAAGCTGTGCTTGCTTTGGAGATGAGAAGGTTAATACATAAGTGACACTGGTTACTCTCTCTTCCTCTTGATTGTATCGTTCCTGCACACTTTTTTCTCGTGTTTTCCAAGTGGTGTATCAATGCTCAGCCAGTGGACAATGGATCAACGAAGAAATGAGAACAGAGCTACCAAAATGTGTTGCAGGTACTACCAAAACCTGTACATATATACACGTAGTATAAGAAGACTACTGCTTTCATTTTTCTGTTTCTGCACCAGTTTTTCCACCATCAAGCATGCACATTCTCAAGTTGTTCAGTACTTTAGATCTCTGACTGTTTTGCAAGTAGCAAAAAGGTTGACAGGTCAAAAGAGATGTCCAACAATGCCAGGCCTTTCTTTCCTCAGTCCTTCCTAAGCTACACTGAGAGCTGTAGCTTCTCTTCAAACCCTTCCTGGGTTCAGCTATCCACTGGGCACTAATGATACAGCACTACAGGGAAAGGACTTTCACCGCTCTCACTTGAAGCCTAAACACTTAAGGAGCACGTGTCCTTCAGTATTCAGCAACACTTAGTGGGTCTGAAAGCTTAAGCAATATCCCTATCCAGGACTTTATCATCCTCTCCTTGTATACATGAGGGAAACTGAGGAGAAAAGTGCATGGGTACTACTCCTGCTCCTGACTGCTGGTAATTGTGGTTGGGTCTTGACTTCCAGCTCATAAAGATAATTTTAAATCTTATGTATTCTGGACACTGTTCAGCTTATCAACTGTTCTCAGAGGAGGCAGCATCCCTACTGCTAGTTGTACATGATGCATCTTTGCTACTCCAAACCCCCAAAACCTCATTGGCATTTTAAAGTACAAGACCCAGCTGAAGATGATTCAGTCAGTGACTTGGACTATACCAGTGCACAGTACAAAAGACGAACTGAAAGATGAAGCTCAGGGAATTTACAACCTAAAAGGAGGTTACAAAGAATGTGAACCCAAACTTTTCTCAGAGGGACACAGTGATATAAGGCAATAAAAGGCAATGAGCACAAGTTGCAATGAAGTAAATTCTGACTGTGTTTAAGAAAAAATGTTACCCCAGAGCACTAGAACTGTTGGCCAGAGAGTCTGGGTAATCACTTGGAGATGCTCATAAGACACCTGGCAAATCCCTGAGTAGCCTGGTTTTGCAGTTAGGAGGATGGGGGAAAGGCAGTTAGGGATGAGCAGGGGATTGAACTAGAGACATCCAGAGGTCCCTTCCTCTGCTTCATTTAAATTGTAAGCTACCTAGCAGCTATAATTCCTTGATCTCTGCCAATACGGCTAAGGGTTCAATGTAAACCAGCTGATGTGTAAATCAATCAATTTCCTAGCTATGTAAGAATGATCAGCCTTATTTTTGCCCTTATGCTCACATTCTGCAAAACCTTATAGAACACTTTACTCAAAGAGCACAGAGCATCTCTGCACCCACAAGACTCACAGATAGGATCTCCATTGACCCATTGCTTAAGTTTTTACACACTAAAAGAACACAGAGGGTAAAACATCGATAACAAATCTAAACACTTAACCTGAGACTATCCGTAGTTCACCAAAAAAATCATTTTAAAGAGTAGTGTCATATCTCTAAGAGCATAAACAAATATTTTTTCTAATATTTGAAAAATATTTACCTTTACTTACAGGATGTAACTCAGCAAAGCAAAAATGCTAAGTAGAATGCAATTAAATTGTGAGCTTTGGCATACCCAACACTGGCTGTTTGACAACAGCATGAATATCTGGCTTTCCAGAACAAGAATTTGAGGATGAGCCTTTTCAGCCTAAATTGAATGTTGATAGGATTTTTGCTTGAATTTTCTTGAATTTCTCTGTAAACACTAGTTGCAAATTATATGACATAGAATATAAACAAAGGCTACTTAGAATCAAAAATAATTTAGAAGACAGAAGAAGGAGGGAACTATGGGCGTTTTAGTAGTACCAAAGAAAACCCTATTTGTAACTGCTAATTCTCTCATATGGTTCCTCTTTTTTTTTTTTTTTTTCCTTCTAGTCTGTGGCCTGCCTAGTAATCCCATCCGAGAGACAGCAAAGATTTTTGGAGGTACCCGTGCAGAAAAGGGTAACTTTCCCTGGCAGGTGTATTTTGATTACCCAAGAGGAGCTGGTGTGCTCATCTCTGAAAGATGGGTAATGACTGCAGCTCATGTGCTGGAGGGATATGACAAGCCTGACATGTATGCTGGTGTAATCAATGTTGGTAGAGAATCTTTGTACCAGGAGGCCCAGCAGCTGATTCCAGAGGCTTCATTCATCCATCCGGACTGGAAGAAGCAGCCCATAGGCTCCCACAGGACTGATTTTGATAATGATATTGCGCTAGTAAAGCTGAGGGATCCTGTGAAGATGGGCCCAAACATTTCACCCCTCTGTCTTCCTGGTAAATCACCTGAATATGAGCTACAAAAAGGAACTCTAGGCTATATTGCTGGCTGGGGGCAGAGAGAGAGAGGAAGACTACCTATTTATCTTTGGAAGGCTCAGATTCCTGTGGTGGACATGGACAAGTGCCGTTCTGTGAAACCAGAGGGCCCTGTTGATTCCAGTGCTTACCAATTCACTGACAATATGATCTGTGCTGGTGGTGACAAGGACAGCTGTAAGGGGGATAGTGGTGGAGCCTACTCCATCCAAGATCCTCTTGATGGCAGCCGGTACTACGTGGCTGGGCTGATCTCCTGGGGACCGAGGTGTGGTACCTTTGGTCTTTACACCAAGGTGGTGCGTTATCTGGATTGGATTACAGAGACTATGAGTAAGCATGAGGATGCAGAAGCTTGGCAGGATTAGCTCTTTCTCCCTTTAGCACAGTCACTCTTCCTAAATGTGATGGTTACCTGTTCTGGTAGGAAGGCTGGTTATGATCCTACTCACTTTTTGTGTATAACAGGCCAACTCATTGTGTCTGTGCTGAGTGGAGAGTCAGGAATATGTATTAGTTTTCCTTACTGTCATTGTGACTGGGAAGGGAATTTCTCTTTCTTCTTGCACTCATAATAACATAAGAGGAAGATACTATTCTGCATAAGGAGACTCCTTCTGCTTCCTCTCATTTTTTCTATCCCATTATTTCCCACTTGGAGAAGATCTACCCATGCCCTACGTGACAGGGAGATTTCTATGAGGATGAAGGAGAATAATTGTTGGTTCCCAGGGTAGGTTCAAAGCCTGGTTTCTGATTTCTGTATTTCCTGTATTGTTCAGAATATCTAACAACATTAAAGAATGTCCAGATTTGCTTCCCATATGTGTATTGTCTTCTTCTCAGTCTAGACATAGTTCTCATTGAAACTCCCTAAATCAAGAGTCTAGTCACATGTTGAACCAACATGACAGCTTTTGTCAAGCTGTAACTTGTACTACCTTACTTCTCTACTTAAGAGTCTTTATGAAGTTCTGAGTTGGTTGCAGCTTGTTGACCAGCCATTACCAGCAACAAGGACTTCAGACTTCTAAAGCAAGCTAAGTAGAAGAGATATCTTCAAAATTCATTCAACTGTCCCCAGGGCTTTATTTTTCAAACTTTATTGTGTTAGATAAGAAGCAAAGGTTGCTTGATTTAGGGAAGGTAGTGCTGTGCGAGAAGACTATCTAATATGTGTTAGGGGTGTCTTCTGCTCCAGAATGCTACTTTAAGTCCTATATGCCTCACAGATATTTTTCCACTAAGATGGTCAGGGGACTGGTGCAGATGGCACATGAAGAAAGAAGAAAGAAGCTGGTTTTGATCAGCCTGAAACGGAGGAAGCTAAGAAGGGGATTTAACTACTGTCTTCAGCTACCTAAAGGAGGGTTAGAGAGCAGACTCTTCAAAAAGGTGAAGAGGAATAAGACAAGAGACAACGGGCACTGGAATAAGTGCCACAAAAGACTGAGGAATCTCTGCCCCTGGATATCTTCAGAACTTGCCCAGACAAGGCCCTGAAGCTCTAAAGTTAGTTTTACTGTCAGCACTGGATTGGACTGGAGACCTCCTCTTCCAGCCTCAATTTTTCTGAGAGTCTAGGAAATGGTGAGAATGGTGAGGACCTGGGGTGCATCAAGCACAGCATTGCTAGCTGGTGAAAGTGCTGGCTGGTTGAGGGAAGTGATTGTCCCACTCTGCTCTGCGCTGATGAGGCCTCACCTTGAGTACTGGGTGCAGTTTTGGACACCACAATATAAGAAGGACGTCAAGCTATTAGAGAGCGTCCAAAGAAGGGCTTTGAAGGTGGTATAGGTTCTGGAGGGGAAGCTGTATGAGGAGCAGCTGAGTCACTTGGTTTGTTCAGCCTAGAGAAGAGGAGACTGAGGGGAGGCCTCATGGCGGCCTACAGCTTCCTCACGAGGGGAGTGGAGGGGCAGGCGCTGATCTCTTCTCTCTGGAAGGAGAGAGAGAAGGAAGGAACGGCATGAAGCTGCATAGGGGAGGTTCAGGCTGGATATTAGGAAAATGTTCTTCTCTGGGAGAGTGGTCAGGTACTGGAACAAGTTCCCCAGGGAAGTGATCATGGCACCAAGCCTGCTGGAGTTCAACAAGCATTTGGACAACGCTCTCAGACACATGCTTTGATTTTTGGGTGGTCCTGTGTGTAGCCAGGAGTTGGACTTGATCATCTTTGTGGGTCCCTTCCAACTTGGGATACTCTATGATTCTGTGTTCCTCTTATGCAAAAAGCTGAATAGGTACTGGCAAAGAAATAATAACCATATGCTGGTGTCAGTGTAATGATACTTTGTAACTCCCCAGTATGTATTAGAATTTTATAAATCATACATACATGCCCAAGCATCTGCAGTAATCATGAGCAGAAGCCACTGGGAATCTTACAGATCGCTATGTCTGGCTATCAAAGCTTCTGCTTTGTTATGTGATGGGTACTTCAGCAGTAGAAATAGCCTAGTAATGTACAATTTAGGAAAAATCAATCCATTTGAAGCTCTGAAAAAGTGACTTTCAATCTAAGGTATGACATTTTCTTAGCTTCTATGACCACAAACCCACTCAGGCAAGCAACATTGCATGATTACTCCCTAGCCCACGGATTAACTCCAACCTTTCTGGAAAAGGACAAGAAGACAAACTGCTGAAATCAATTCAGGAGAGCAGAGGAGAAGAGAAACAGAAGTGTGGTTGAATGATCCAGGAGCAGGAGACAGGAAAGATACTTGTTTAGCTGGGATTGCTATTCCTAGGAGAATTCCTAGGAGAATTCCTAGGACAGTCACAATTTCTACAAAGTCTTGGGGCAAATTGTATATTCTCCATGCCTCAGATTCCCAAATTTTCCTAGCCTCCTGCAAAGCAGGAGATTCTTAAGATGGTTTTCAGTATTTTTTCCCAATTTCTACAAGGACTGAAGAGTTGGGTATTTTGTTGTTTTTGTCACCTGAACTCACTGAATATGCCATAAATTCTCTGTTTCTGGAATATGGAATACCCCTAATTGCATATGCCGCAGTCTCCCTTCCCTCCCCCAAAACTGTTTTTTTTTCCATTGCTGTGCAACTGGACACCTTATGTTTACATGCTCTTGCTCCCTCTTGCCCGTAGAAATGGCAAAATCAATAGAATACTGACTCCTGGAGATCACAGGTGAATTTATATCAGGTGTGCAATTTCACAGATCACTCCCCAGGATATATTATCGTAAAAGCAAATGAGAAATCCTGACACCAGAGAAGAGCTGGAGCTGGATCACTCAGAAAACAGAGCGAGAAGGCAATTCTGACCTCACACCCAGAGTTCCCCTGTCACAAGAAAAAGGTAGGTTGTTCTGCAGTAACAAAAATAGTTAAGAGACAACTGCAGAGAATACCCACAACACTAGACGCATCTTCTCTCTGAGTCAGAATCATTTTGGAGCTACTTTCCTGCAGTCAGAGCTTTATTTCTTATAGTATAAAAAAATGCATTGTCAAATTCTGATCAGTAAATGTTCCTGGGATCTTTTCTCCACAAGATTGATTGTTGTACTCCTTGTCTTTTGAATGTGGCATTACACAGATGACTTTTGCCTCCCTTGGAGCCATCTAGAGTTTCAGACTGGGTAAGCTAATGGTAGCCTTGTGAGAGGTAAGCGACTGTCACTTGCCGTTGCACAACTGGAAACACCTTAGTGCTAGAATAAAGCAATCCCTATATAGATAAAGTCCATAAGTTGCTCTCAGTTATGGGGAATATTTAGTAGTTGTTAAAAACAAAGACAGAAAACCATAACACGCCTAGTTTATCCAGCAATTATTTTAATATTCATAGAATCTTACTGATGCCAATAGGCATATGCACACTGTACTCAGCACAAAGTAGCACAACCTTCAGGAAAGTTTGCTGCACTGCAAACTTCCCACACAATGGGGTCTACAAAAGTAGACTGCAGAAGTCTGATGATATTGTCAGCATTTCACACAATAACATGTTTGCTGTCATGAGAATTCTGATATTATTAAGGCTTCATCCAATAACAAGATTGCATTTGGAAGAACTAGAATGCCCACAAAGGCATTCCACAAAATGCTAATGGGACAGCAGCTTTGGTAATTTTTGACAGTGCCACCAAGAATTCATCAAACAATATTGTGGCTTTCAGAAGTGCTCATGATGAAGGTTACATGGTCTGTGTGTTTGAAAAGCCTTTAGGACATCATCAAAACCCTTGGATACGATTTGCTATGTCTGGAAATCTATATGATATCAGTGATTCTTCAGATGGACAGGAATATTTAGAGCCTATCCTCCCTTATTATCCCTTTGATCCAGTCCAAATAGTTGAGGATCTTGGTATAGAAGCCATAACCTTGGGCACAGCCTATACCCCAAGAAACAACACCTGTAGCCACCCAGCGTCCACTTGCTGTGTCTAACACTGTGAAGACACTCCCACTATCCCCCTGGCAGGTATCCCGTTTGACTGTAAGGAAGCCAGCACAGAACATATTCTCAGAGAAAACCATAGGCATCTCTCTATTCTTACTGTCCAGCCAATTCTGACACTTCTCCCGAGCAACCATTGGTAGGTTCACGTACTTCAAATGATTTGAAAGAAAGTTTTTTTCCACACCAAAGCCGCTCACGTAGCCCATGTGCCCATCCATGTAGAATGTGGTGTTGGTAGTATCTGGGAGACAGATGGGCAGTACTGTAGGGCCCAGGGTTACTGGGTGTTTCAGCTCCAGCAGTGCAATGTCCCCATTGAAGTTGTGCTCATCTTTAGGGTTGTAATCTGGATGGATAAAGATTCTACGTACAGGGTGGTTACCCATCTTGTGGAGCTCTTCTACGTCGGTGTGGCCAAGGAAAACGTTAGCCTCCTCTGCTAGCTGGTCTAGGCTTATATTGTTCCCTCCTGACCCTTTGGGGAAGATGGTGTGGGCAGCGGTCAAGATCCACCGATCGCCCAGGAGTGCTCCACCTCCACGTCCATGGATGCCAGTCAGAGCCTGCCAAGGAAAACTGCCTCTGTTGGCTTGCCTGCCACCCAAGATCCGCTGGATTTCAGCAACAGGATTGACTGGCTTCCCACACACTGTGGAGAAAGGCAAAGGAGATCATGATACCTTTTGTTGCCCTGGCTTGTCTCTCTCCTTCCTACAGCATCACTGTTCTACATCACCTTAATTTTGCCTTCCTGGATGGATTTCCCTGTCCTTCCTCACTGACACCATTATCATCACTCTTGTCCCTGCTTTGTACTGATGATAAGTATGGATTGGTAAACACCAGCCAAAATCATAGTTTTTTACTAACCTGGCAAGCAGACAGGAATCCTCGCCTGGCCATCTTGATCCACCCAGGTTCCCTCAGGAGAGCAGGTGAATCTGTCTGGAGGATGAGACAGGAATGAATGAGACCCAGGCCTGCAGGCACAGGGTGGGAAGAATGAAGGGCTTCCTCTCTCTAAGGTGTCCCACATGCTGCCTTTCCATCCTAAAGGCACCTTTTTCCAGGAAAACCTGCTTGTGGTATAGTTTGAAAAGTATCCATATGGGAGAGCCTGTGTATCTCAAAGCACCTCAGTTCTATGTGAAGAACAGGAAAGTGCAGGCACCACTTCTGTAGAAGAAATGCCTAAAGAGCCAGCTGAGTGAAGAGTAACTTCACATGCTTACAGAGCACTGTTTGACCTTATTTAATCCAAAGAAGGGAGAGAAGAAGTAGAGATATGGATTTTAGATTCAAGTCTCTGGTTGCTGTTGTTTGTAGAGAGTAGGACAGTGTGTTTTGTCCCACAACCAGGAAAAAGATTAATCTGTTACTGTACATGCTCAGTATCTATTTCTGGGGCTATATCGCAGGTCAGCTAACTTGCAGGTCACCTCTCAACACAAATTCCACTACAGTCAAAATTATTGCTTTTCTTAGAAAATTTGTGTTGGTGACTAAAAATAATTTATATATAATTTATACAATATTTACTGTATTAAATGTTTCCAAGAAACTCTGTGCTGTTCTCTTTGAAAATTGACTAAAACATGATCACCTTCCCATCAGAATTTTACATGTGCTAGTGCTGATATTTACTTGCTCTTGATTTTTCCCTGTTCAGACTGAGCTCTGACTCTTTAGCAAGGAGTTAAACTCAGGTGCAAGAATAATCAAATTCAACATTAGTACCAAATTAAAGCACCACTTAGCTGCTTGTTCCTGGCCCCAGTGCCAGTGTGTCACCTCTCTGAGGCATGTTAAACAACTGTTTGTGGGTCTGTGTTGGCAACCTTATCCAGGAACTGATTCAGGTTAAAAAATTATTATTATTTTTTTTTTTTTTTTTGTGGAGGCTAAATGAGCAGTCAGGGCAAGCGAATTGTGAAATTTTTATACTTTTCTTGTAGCCAAAGCTCCTGTGTCATCAAATCATGTCTCAGGTGCAAAAAGAAGGCAAGTGAATGGTTTTGAATGTTGCCTTAAAGTTAATGAGAGCCTGGAGGAGGGATGTGAAGGACTCTGGGGACAAAGCAGGGTAGGAATAGGCTGAGACAACAAGCCTCAGGACCTGTGCTGCAGAGCCAGGGAATGGTTGGAGAGCATTCACAGGAGGAAAGCAAGAGCCCCAAGCCTGGGGAGCAGAGATTAGAACAATTCTAACTGGATATCTGAGCAGGCTTTTCATGAACATATTTTAGTATCTGTGTGGGAGTAGGACTCACCACCTCCTTCTCTGGTGACAATGTGATAATATGGCTCGTTGCACTGGTATGCGATCACTGACTGGTAGTTGTTGTTTGCAGGTTTGTTAACATAGCTGAATACCCCATTGGTCAGTTCTGCAGGATTGCCACAGTTCACAACTACAAAAAAGAAGAAAAAAGAGATGAATCAAAGACAGCCTCAGTACCTGCAGGTGTAGGCTTGACTTGGGTTGTGGCCAAGATGTGAAGGATGGAGAGGACCAGTTAGTACAGGGGGCAGAGAGTGGTTGTTCTGAAATGGATACCAAACTGGGATCTTTTACTTTTAGATGTTACAACATTGTATTGACTTTTTAGTGTTATTTTATGCATTTTTATGAGGGAGGGAAAACATTTGAGTTTTTGCAAGCAAAAAGTGTAACAAAAGTTAACAGTGGGCTAGATGACCTTCACAAGTCCTTCCAGTTCCCAGCTCACTCACTTTTACAGTGGGGCATGGATTGATGCCATGTCCCATCAGCCTGGCAGACAGCAGTGAAGGACAGCAGTTTCTGGCTGCCCTGAATGGAAGAGAAAAAAAAAAACATTGCTGGCTGTGCAGAGCCTTATATTCCCTTCCCCACATAGATATATTTTTCTATCTGCCCATCTTTCCACTGTTGTTCAATAGTTCCCCTACAGCACTCCATTCCAGTTGCTGGCCTCTCCCTTTGCCGCCTTTCCTCCATCCTGTGTTTGCCACAGGCTACAAATTATTCAAAGCAAGCCAAGATATAAGCAGCCAGCAACCATAAAAATGTGACAGGTCTGGGGTGCTACCCAGTCCTGTTAATAGGATGGCTAGGGAGGTAGGTAGCATTTTCTGCTTCAAGTCTGAAATCATGTCCTTCCAAAGACAGACTCTTGTTTACCAATATTTCCTGGGATTTTTGTTCTCTCATCTACCAGGGCTTGCCTCTCTGTGAGACAGCAAACGCACAAGGAAGGGGGCTAGGAAAAGAGAAAACTCTGGGAAAAAAAAAAGCCTATAAAGGCAAAGAAAAACAGAAACTGCAAGATTACCAGGAGTGAAATCTCCAAAGAAAGTTCTACTGAAAGTTGAAAAGTGAAAGACAAAGACTGAAGAGAAGCCATAAGGCTGAAGGGAGTGGAGAAAGGATCTCACCTTCATTAGGTTATAGCCTGTCTTGCAGCTGACAATGAAATAATCCTGATATTGATACACAGGCTGCAGGTCTCTGATGATGGTAAACTGATCCAGTGGGACAGGCTGCGGGCACCGTATTTCTGTTAGAAAATGGGATGAAGTGAATGGGTATTAACAAATGGTGTAGATAGGCTGTAGTGTTTCCCCTTTGGGGAAGAACATCTTACTCTCTGAGGTGTAGTGGATCTTCCAGCCACGGCTGAACCCTGACTCATCAGTGAGGAAGAGTATGTCCACCTCATTGCTTTTGGTTTCAATGCTGCCAGGTGACTCCTTGCCACAGAATTCACCAATCTCTCTCCCTCGTGCTTGGATCTGGAGATGAAAAGATATATCACAGGGACAGAAACATATATGTCTTTGTTCTGGTATCCCTACCTCAATCCAGACCAAGTTTGCCAAAGTGCCTAGGATGGTGGTTAGGGCTGGTTGTCTGACCCATCTTTGCTGATGTCTGCACTGTCAGGTCAGAACAAGCTCTGCTTCTCCTCTAGAATGGGAAGCAGAGCCCTCTGAGTCCTGAGACTAAAGCAAAATGAGATAAAACTGAAAGAAGGATGATATTATTGGCTCCATTCACAGGAGCCTGTGACCTGGAGCCTCTTGATCTCAGGACAGTGGTAATTAAGAGTGCTGAGAGAGGGACAAGGGAACAGATCAGTTTTTCATGCTGAGGCATTCTTGTATTGATCCCATATTTCTCATGCCTGTAGTGGTGTCCTCACAGTTCCTGTCCAGGCCTGGCAGCTGGAAGGAGAATTTGCTAATCTCCAGTACCTTGAGCTGATCATAAGGACAATGGACTTGCTGGTGGTCATCAATCTCAAAGGGTTCCAAGAACTTTAGGATGATAGACAGGCCTTTTTCCAGACGGATGCTGTAGTTACACTGGAGGTTTTCAGGATAGGGCTGGGGATACTCAGGGCTGCTCAGGTACCCAGATGCCTCTGTGAACAACTCACTGCTGCACTCCACTGGTGTAGAGGAAGAAAGTAGAGGTAACAATGTGGGGCTGTGCCACCTGTTGCCCTGTTAATTGCTTCCTAAGCCACTTCTCCCACCCTTCCCGGCTGAAGTGCTCCTGCCCTGGAACCCTCCTTAGTCCAACTGAACATTCAAACTTTCAGTTTACCTTTGCAAGAGTGGTGGTCACTTTGGAGCTGGTAGCCAGGCCAGCAAGAACAGAAGTAGCCACCCACATAGTTGTGGCAGATTTGCTGGCACCGAGGCCCCTCATCGTCCTCAGCAGCATTGTTAGGATCACATTCATCAAGATCTGAAGAGATAAGAGATGCTGGGATAAGGGGAGGAAAGTGTCAAACCTATCTGCTGGACACTGAAAGTACACAGAGATCCATATCCTTGCTCAAGGATTTTCTTGATTTGCCTGTCAAGTAGGAAAATTAGTTGGACCCACATAGGCTTTTTTTCTGCATGATAGGGTATCTCCTACTCACCTATAGCTTGGTAATAGGCCAGGAAGCCCCTGTAGGGAATGACCGTGCCATTGTCTTCATTAGAGAAATCAGAGTGAAACGTCAGATGCATCCTGTTTCCCTGAGATACAAACTCTTTTCTTCCTGGGTGATTGCCTGTGGTTGACCCAAGCTGTCCGCAGTATCGGCCCAAGTTCTTCTTGTCTGCTTTGATCTGTCAAGATTAAGGAGAAATCACTGTAGCCTCATAAGAGTGAGTCTGCTCCATGCATCACTATTACCCAGTCATTACTTGCCAGTACCTGCTTCCCCCGTTACCATCTTTAGCTCCTTCCCTTTCCTCTGTGGGAAGCATGACAGAAGGCCTTGTGAATGAACAGCGATTTCATGTGGTGGTCACTAGATTCCCACTTCTAGCTACTCGTTGGCCCAGGTATCTATCCACATACCTTAACATAGTCATAGAAGCAGGACTCAGATGGCTCCAGGTCAAAATATCTGAAGGTCAGCTTTACCACGTAGCCTTTTGGGATGATGATATCCCAGCTGCTGATGTTATTGTTGGGGTATGGCTTGGGATAATTTGGGGATCTGATCTCCCCAAAAACCTTTCTTGGGACTGGACTGGAACTGGTCACTCCAAAAAAGAGGATGGCCCACAGGAGAAAAGGAACGTGCCTGTGAACATGGCAAGTAAATTATGACATAGCACAAAACTCAGTCAGCTGAAATCAGGGGAGACTTCACAAGTGACTTGCACATCATCTAGTAGAATGCAAACATGGGAGGCCTAGCTGCAGGTCCAGCTTTTGGCTTAGATCACTCAGGAACAAGTAGAACCACTGAAACAAAGACAACAACACTAAACAATTCTAGCAAAGCATTGTGATCCAGCCAAAGAGATTCATCAACCCAGGAAGCAGTTTGAAGAAACGTGTGAATTCCCTGAGCAATGGCTGTTTGTTCCCACCAGTCATGGGGCTAGGCTCCTTGGAACCAGTGGAAGTGTGGTGTCCCTTGGCTGTGGGCCAGTGGGCCATTTGTGATTATTGCTAGCTTAGGGTCTTTGCCCAGTTAATTTGGTCAGGGTCTGAAGATCTCGAGCTCAGTTTGCTAAGGAGCAATCCTGCAGTGCCTCCAGTGCCTCCATTACTCTACCCAGTAATGCCTGAGTCCCCCTCCTGCAAAAGCTGGCTCTCATTTTTTTCTCAGTCTGCAGATCTCCCTTCTCCCTCTCTGGGAAACAGGACTATCAGTGCTTCTCCAAAACATGCTCATTGCTCAGCTCTCATAAAAAGATCAGCCAGGAAGATCCTTCTTCCTTAACCCTATGTACTAGCCAAGATTTAATGGAGGGATAGTGAGTATGTGTTTTAGCCTTTTTGTCCTCCTTCCTGGAATAGTCTAATCGTCCAGCTCCCTCCCAGAAAGATGTCATTGTGCATCCCCCTTCCCAAGCTGGCCACACTCACATCTTCATGTGCTCGTCCGCGGTGCCCACACCTCTCCCCGTCCTGCCTGATATCCGAGCTGGAGCTCCGGTGCGGCGATCAGCTGGAAGCCCTTGGCCCCGTCAGAGAGGTGGGGAGAGGCAGAGGGTGGGAAGAGAAAGTCGGACTGCAAACAGCCTGGAGGGGACTAGTCTCTTTTAGCCCGGCGCCTGCTGCCCTCTGCTGCCGAATTGCTGTAGCTCCGGTGTGGACACCGACCTTTCAAGCTGATTCACGGAGTGCTTTTGGGGGCTGTTAAATCCTAGCCAGGCAGATGCGATCTTTCCCTTCTACGGAAGAGGGCAAAGAGGCAGAAAAATGATTACCAGAGTCCTTCGGCGATGATTTTTGTCTGCATTCCAGCAGCTGCTGAGAGTTTGTTCGCTCCTAAAGATGTCATCCTATAGCCTCTCCCACTCCTTGGCAGTCTTCTGGCATAGGAAGAAGTCCAGAAATCTTAGTTTTAACAAATTGTTGAATTCAAACTTAAAAAAATCAAACCATCGAAAAGTCAAGTCTTCTCTGCTCTAGTTTGCTGAAGTGCACTTCAGATTTTTTTTTTATTATTTATTTTTTTTGGGGGGGGGATGGGAACTGGGAGCTTCTTCAGGGAAAACAAGAAACCTCAGATTTTTGAGTTAAAAAGATATGAATAAAAAGACCTATAGAATTATAAACATTCTGGTAACAAGTTCTTTTTCGAGAGCTCTTCTTTGCCGCATGTTCTGCAATTGTCTGAAGCATTTTTAGGAGAAACAAGATAGATAAGGCCTTCATTATTTAATGGGGAAATGAGAAAAGATAGCAATTTACAAACACATTTCAGGCTTTTATCAGCACAGTGCCCAAGCCTTGTATTGTGTACCACTAGCTTCATGAAGTTCAAAATTTCACGGCTTTCAGATTTTGGTCTAAGAGGTAAAACACCATTCTAGTGTTTTCCCTTAGAATTATGGATGCAGAGAAGTTACATTGAAATCATAGGAAATAATCCACAGCTACAAAAACATGTTGAATATGGACATGAAAATAGTGTTAAAAAGAATGAAGATTTTTTTTCCAGGATATTTATGGAAGTGTACTGAAGACTAGAAAACCTGTTCGTCAAAATGTCTTTGAATTATTATCTGGAAAAGATTACATAAACTTGTAATTAGTGCCTCTGTAATAACAATGCATGGCCTCACACATCAAAATTAAGATTAAGGGGGGGACATTACGCTGGTACTTCCTGGTTTCCAAACGTTTTCCCTGCCTGATGAACATTCTTGGGCAGCCGCACTTTTGTGCTGTACTGGAGCAGTTCTTCTGGCTTACTGTCCCACCACAAGGGAAGCTTTTACTCAGAGACCATATCTGGAAGGAAGCTGGGAAGCACTAGAAACTACTGAGACATCTGTTACCAACAGGTCACCGGTGGGAAGAGGATGTTTACTTGCAAAGGACGGATGGACAGAGGTGATTTAGGATCATTTGTAAGGAAGTTAATAATTTCAATGTGTTCTTGACAGGAACCTTATCCAAGCGGCACTACCAGGAGTTCCCAGTGGCACTTTCATGGCAAATATCTCATGTGTTTGTGTGTCCCCCC
>VXAA01004468.1:104700-137302 GCA_013399115.1 Anseranas semipalmata
CGGCACCGTAGCAGCGGCTCATCCATCCGCCGCCTGCGGTCGCGATGCGGCTCCACGCTGTCAGTCGCTGTCATCTGTCACATTTTGTCAGGGGGGCTCCGAGGGTCCCCAGCGTCTCGGGCTTTCTTTGCCCTTTCAGGCGCCCTTGTCCCATCCCCTCCCTCTACTTTCTCCATTCGTCCCTTAACACCTGTTTTTTTTTTTTTCTATATTCTTTCTTTTTTTAGCATTCCCTTCTCATTTTCCCCCTTTCCACCCACTTGTCTTGCCTTTGTTTCAGTTCTTGCTGTGCGGATTTAGCCTTCCTTCCTTAACATGCTGAGAGGGAATGTGTTGCATCTCCACAGATCGCTCTGGTCTCAGAAACACATCCGCTATCTCCATTTTCTGATTCTAGTTCATGTATCTAGAATCTGCCAATAGGAATTATTGCAGTTACATGTTAAGTATGCAGGTTGCTTATATAAAACAGTATCTTATGTGCTAAATAGAAAAAGAAAAAAAGACCAAAACCAAATGCTACAGCTCTAACATTCTGAATGCAGATGTTCTTTGAACACATAGAGTGATGGAGAAAGATGTAGGTTACTAGATCTGCGTCTGTAGACACAGGCATGAGAAATTCATTCTAGGGGAGTCAGTGAGACAATACTTTGATGGGGTGGGGGAATCTGAAATGCGCAAGGAACTCAAGGGTCGTCAGGGAATGTGGCATCTTAGCGTGCTTTCTGTGCTTTGGAAGAGGCAGAGCTATGGACAGAGGGTACAATGCAGAGCTCTGTGTACGCTGATATTGGCAGGGGCATTTATTTGTACTGCTCTGGCTCCAAGGGGCCCAGTTGCAAGGTAGGGCCCCTTATGCTCTGTGTTTTCTCTCTCCTTTGTGAATTTACACTCTGTCATACGTACCTACCTTTGGCAAATGATTTTGGTTTTATAGGAGCTTTCTTGAAGCTGGTGGGAGTCTGTATCCTAAAAATATTCCCCAAATGTATTTCTAATCCCCAAGAACTCATTTCTCAAGAAATCAAATTGGTGATTCCCAAGTTGCAGATGGATGCAATGAAGGATTTCTGTCTCTACCACCAGCTTGTTACCCCAGCAACAGGGCATATTTGGCATTTGTAGCTATGGATTCCCACCTCAGTGGTGTGGCGCATGGACTAAGACTGGAATCTGGTGGGGGCAACGGGGGGGTGGCATCAGACATGGGCACTTGCACACAGGAAGGATTCCTCCTGCATACTGAGCAGGATGGATGTTTCTCTGGAATTCCTACAGAATGCTTTATAATCTTAATCAATATAGTGAGAGAGAAACGCCAGCACACACTCTGCTTTTATGCCAGGCTGTGTCCACCTGCTCTGTCCTGCTGGTGCATCCCCGCTCTGACCTGCAGTCCTATCTGCTGGCCCATCAGCCAGCTGCAGCAACATGTCTTGGTCCTGATGTGCAGAAGTGATTGATTGCAGGGGATGCTGTCCCTTTTGAGTCAACACAAATGCCATGGCAGTATGTGCTGCAGAGGATGAATTCACATACTGGAAGTAGTGCCCTTGAGGGGAAAGGCTCTGTATCCTACTATCCTACTCCCCACCAGCCCTGAGCCATGTTGTGCTTAGGGTATTGCTTGGTTGTAATAAATCTTGGTCTCCAGGGGGTGGGAGAGTGGGGGATTATCTGCGAGTGGGGGTTGTAACTAGGACATGTAATATAATCTCTGAGGCCCATTTGGCAGGGAGTGGGCATGGGGGAGGGGTTTTTAATTTATAACGATCCCCCCCACCCCCCTTATTTCTCCCTTTCCCTGCCCTGGAGCCTATGTGATAAAGATTAATTTGCTATTTCTGGGCCTGTGACATTTTTCAGAGCCTCCTGCTGGCTGCTGCCTCCATGCCAAGCCTGGCTGGGCTCTGGCCAATGGGATCAGCAAGGAGGGGGCAAAGGAATATTGTGCTCGCCATGGAGTGAGGAAAGAGGGAGCAAGGGACTCAGCAGATTATTTATACATGTAGGGTGACTGACTGAAAGTGTACCTGGATACACGTGTGTAGATCCTTGGCCTTAGTCCAGGGGGTGGAAGGCATGAGTGGTAATAGCTGCATGCAAGACTTGTCCCCTGGGGACACCCCAAGGGAAGATGTCTCCTGGATCCTTTAATTATGGCTTCAGTGAGCTAAAGGATTTAGCATTTGCAGTCTGTCTCCAGAATCGGACTACTTATGTCTCTTGCTTTCATTTTTTTTTAACTGCTCCAGCTTTCCTAGGTATCCAAATGCCTCTCTGCATGCTTCTAACGAGAGAGTAATGAGGAGGCCAGAAGGAACACATTGTTTCCGATGAGGTCTCCCAAGAGTGACGTAGCATAGAACTAAAGAAAAATAGCTTCTTCTTTCCAGCCTACTTTATCCTACTTTTTTTTACCCTGTTTATTTCAAGAGAAGATGGTGGGGATGGGTGGTTGCTACCTGCCACTGGATGATATGCTGTTCTTTTTCTACTGAATCTGTCATTTTTGGCTAATACCTTCCTGTGCTCCATCCCTTACCCCAAATTCATCTCAGCAAATAAGCACAAACCCTGGATTGAAGCTGAATACCAGGGCATCATCATGGAGAATGATAACACAGTCCTGCTCAACCCACCACTATTTGCACTGGACAAAGATGCTCCACTGCGCTATGCAGGTAGGTGGGCAACAGGTTTGGGAAGGGTGGGAGGCAGGGACAGACCTCCAAAGAAACAGAGGCAGGGTCACATTTGTCCCCGTGCTGCATTCTGTTTAGGAAGTGATCACCTCTAATCCTCATTCTGGAGGAGGTCCCTGGTGAAGTCTAGAGCCAATTTGGGCATAGCTTGATTTAGGATCCTGTGAGCTGTTTCCCTTAGGGAGAGGAATTGAGGGTGGAGCCAGCTACTTTTTGACGCAGTTCTGCTATTTCCAAAGATCACATGCACAGCTCCGTGTCTGTGAGGACTGGAGGAAGCTTGTAGGGCACACTTCGTTGGCAGTTCCACATCCCTCACAGGAAGTACAAATTACTGAAAGTACAGCTAATGCTTTGATGCTTTTATGAGGTTTGTGTTCCTAGTGCTTGCTTAGGCCATGTCTGGAGCTTCCTCATGCAAGCTCTCTCAGCTTTGGGAGAGGAAAAGGGGTCCCTGTGAGCTGAACTTTAGGACTTAGGTGACCTTATCTGTAATTCCCTGAGATATTGGGCACATCCTGTATCGGATGGATGAGACATCGTGGATCTTCATGCTTTGGATGTCTGTCTGAAATATATGGCCTGTTTTGCCTCCTTGAGGGATGAAGAGGTGAACTAAGGTGCCCTCTCAGTACTTTGACTGTATAACCCTAATACATTTAGCTTAAGCCTTGTAACCTCTAGTCTTTATTGATGCTGGGCAAGACTTCTTGCTGTGGGAGTAGTCTCCAGTAGAGGACAATCTACACCATTAATATCTGTAAGAGCTGGTAGGAGGAACTCCTAGGAAACCAACAATTGCACCAAAATGAGAGGTGATAATCAGGGATAAAGGAGATTATAAGTTAGAAAGGAAGAAAATATGGGAGTGGGAAGCAAGGGGGCATACTGTGCTCTCCTCAGTCCTCTTTATTCTCCTCTTCCTCTCCACCTGTGCGTGCCAGGTGAAATCTGTGGCTTCAGGATCCATGGGGCAGGGGTACCTTTTGAAGCTGTGATCCTGGACAAAGCTACAGGTGAGGGGCTGATCCGGGCCAAGGAACCAGTGGACTGCGAAGCACATAAGGAGCACACATTCACCATCCAGGCTTATGACTGTGGAGAGGGACCTGATGGAGCCAATACCAAGAAATCACACAAGTAAGTCTGTGCAGTCATTGCTGCATGTTATAAAATGTGATCTGTCACAGAAATGCAGATGAAAAATGCTGTGGGGTCCCTTCCTTTAGCCAGAATTATTTTTCTCTAACCATGATGCTGTAACTCAACATGTGAATAAGATCAAAAAGAAATGAGATGGTCCTGTTCACTGGCAGAGTCACATGAACGAATACGCCAAAAATGAGTGCTGCTTGACAGTTGTGTTAAAGAGTGGTGCCTTACGTTGCTGCATATAGGCAGAAGGTCCAGATGACGTTATCAGCCCTTTTACTCTTTTTCTGGGATGGGAAACCATTGTATAAGCTGTGCCAACATTGCTGTGTTGAAACCCAAGTCTTTTTTCCTTGTTCTTGCCTTTGACATCTGGAAGTCAGACAGGTACATTTTAGGGGAGTGACATGCTCTGAAATTTGGGTAGTGTTTAGCTCCTAATTAGCCAATCAGTTCTTACTGATGTTTCTCTGCATCAGGGCCACAGTGCACGTTCGAGTAAATGATGTGAATGAGTTTGCTCCTGTCTTTGTGGAAAAGTTGTATCGTGTAGCAGTGACTGAGGGAAAGCTGTATGACCGCATCTTGCGTGTGGAAGCCATTGATGGAGACTGCTCACCACAGTACAGCCAGATTTGCTACTATGAGATCCTGACCCCCAATATTCCCTTTCTGATTGACAATGATGGTAAGAATCTGAACCTGCCATGAGCACATCACTCCTCCTTTCCTGCTTTGCTCTCTTTCTTCCAGTCCCATTTGCTGGCAGAACTGTGATGTATGAACTGTGATTCTTCTAGTACTGCTAATCTCTCTCTCCTTGTGCAGAAACACAGCAGCCATTTTGTGGGATGCTACAGCATGTTACAGAGTGGCAATCTGGGGGAACTCAGCCTCTTTTTAGTTGTTTCCGTAGTTGATCAAAAATAGAGTGGTTTCTGGAAGCAACACCTTTAAGGAGACTTTCTTCTTCCTTGATCACTTTGTTTTGCTAACCAGGGAACATTGAGAACACGGAGAAGCTGCAGTACAGTGGAGATCGTCTCTACAAATTCACAGTAACAGCCTATGACTGTGGAAAGAAGCGGGCTTCTGATGATGCTGAAGTGGAAATCCAGGTGAAACCCACCTGCAAGCCCAGCTGGCAGGGTAAGAAACCTCCAGACACAGTTATGTCTTCCCTTTATGCTGAACTACTCAGTCCTACTGATGGAAAATGTTTGTATATACACATATAAATTTGTATACATGTATATGGTTAAATTCTGGCACCAAACCACCAATCCCATCTAAAGTATCGCAAAACTACTGGAAGGCAATCCTAACATAGGAAAATCATTCCTTGGATTACTGTAAACTACTATGTTTTTGTTAAGGCTCATAGACTGTATTCAATGTGGACTGCTTTAGGGGCTGTTCATCCTGAGGATCTTCGGCTTTTCCAGAGGTGCTGTCTGTCTACAGGTTCAGTTAAGTCAATAGAATTAAGGGGAAATCAACATAGCTAAATATCTAGTCTGCCTGATGAGAGAGGTTGAAAATCCAGGGAGTGATGCTACACTGGTACCAGCTGTAGAAGATGAGAATTTGGACTCTCTGTGCTTCCAGGAAATCTTCCCTTGCACTGATGCCAGCTGCATAAAGTTGATTTTCAGTGTAGAAGGGGCCAAAAATCTCTCTGTTTATGGGCTGGTGCCACTTGTGTATTCCAAGTGTTCTGACCCTGGGTCCGTGGCAGGACCTAACCCCTCTCTTTCTCTCACTCTTCTTCATTAGGCTGGAACAAGAGGATTGAGTATACACCGGGTGCAGGCAGCCTCGCTCTCTTTCCCAGCATTCACCTGGAGACCTGTGATGAGCCCCTTTGGAACATCCAGGCCACGGTGGAGCTGCAGACAAACCATGTGGCTAAGGGCTGTGACCGGGATAACTACTCTGAGAAGTCACTACGCAAACTCTGTGGTGAATTGATTCCTTCCTGAGCCAATGGCAGCGGTGGCAAAGCACCCTGCCCACTCCCCTGAAGGGATTCACAGTGATACCTTTGCGCGTCACACAGCAGAGCTGCTGGGACACATTCCTCATATCTGCTGTGGTCAGCAGGGCTGCGAAACACCTAGCTCACATGCTGTGTTGACAAGCATGGGCACCCTGTGGGTACCCTGCCTGTATTTTTAAGGGGCTCCCTGTAAGGGGCTGGGAAGCCAGAGGTTTCTGTGCATTGTCTCATTATGCAGAGTCAGTGGGACTTCCTTCAGCACAGATGGAAAAGTCACAATCCTTCCCCAGATAGGAGAAGGCCTATAGGCCACTCTTCTCCCTGTGGTCTAGGATGTTACAATGAACCCTCTACCACCCTCTTCTTCTGTGCCCCAGTTCGCAGGCTTCTCACACTCCTGTGCTCCTGACTCCTGACTCCTTTCCTTCTTGGTAGGTGCTGCCTCAGGAGAGATTGACCTTCTGCCTGTGCCTAGCCCCACAGCGAACTGGACTGCGCGGCTCTCAGTGCACTATAGCCAGGACAGCAGCCTCATCTACTGGTTCAATGGCAGCCAAGCTGCCCAGGTGCCTGTGATGAATGGGCTGAATGCTCATGAGGGGCTGAGTGACCACTTCACCCTGTCTGTATGGATGAAACATGCTGTGGTGCCCAGCAAAGGCAGGCGGGAAGAGGAGACGGTGATCTGCAGTACAGTGCAGAGTGGTGAGATGCTTTTGCTGGGGAGGTGACACTGACTTGTTAGAAGGCATTGTGCCTGCAGGTGGAAATTCCTGTGTTCCAGAGCAGGGCCTGGGAACAGGTCCCTCCTTAGGAACATAGCTTCTTCACCCTCCACATTTTCTGGGAGCAATCAAGCCCACTTTGAAGACATGGTGCCGAGTGCCAATCATGTAGGCTAGTGTGTGTTTCTGGGCTCTCACTAGTGAGACTGCTTTGAAGTGTTATATGTAACGCCCTGTGCTTGTCCCCTGGCAGAGGATGGCTACTCGCATTACTCTCTGGCTGTGCATGGCTGCCGAATTGCTTTCCTCTACTGGCCATTGCTGGAGAGCGCAAGACCCGTGAAGTTCCTCTGGAAGCTTGAGCAGGTAGGTGAGAAAGCGTTTACATCTTCCCTATGTTCTTTCTCCTCCTTCCCCTTGCTGATCCCTTCTTCTGCTGTCTGCCATAGGTCTGCGATGATGAATGGCACCATTATGCCCTCAACCTTGAGTTCCCTACTGTCACACTCTATGTGGATGGCGTCTCTTATGACCCTGCCCTCATCCATGACAATGGCCTCATTCATCCCCCACGGCAGGAACCCTCACTCATGATTGGAGCCTGCTGGACTGGTGAGTACCCACTCCCTGAGCCGTGCTCTTTCCATATGGGAAACAAGGAAGTGGAGGGAGAGCCAGAAGAGGTGAAAAATGCTGTCCAATACTAAATGATGCAAACCACATTGCAGCCATCTTGTCTCCTTGGCACCAAAGCCAATGTGATTCCTTCCCTCCTTATGGACCAAGCCAGCAGGCCATGGTAATAATAACTCAGGGGTAGATGTCAATGGCAGCTTCATGAACAGCAGCAGTAGAACATGTGATGGTTAACTAGCTTTCATGTAGGGGAGAGTTGAAACTCTGTACCTCATTCAGGCCTTTCTATCAAAGCTTTTCACCAGAGAGCAGGGGGTATTATTTATGCTGTTGGTTGTATTGATGGTGATTTGTGTGTCTTGAGGTTCTGTATGGAGAAGTCACAAATCATTCTGTACAGGAGCTGGGTTGGAGGATAAAGATCAGGTTAGGAACGTAGTTAAGCCACTACCAGATTAAAAACAGTTCTGTGGAGATGTAAGGCTGCATTTCCCAGGTCTTTCAGTTTTCCTATAAGACTGGAGCAGGACAAAACTAAAGGAATTTGCCTGCTTCTTGCCTTCACTCCAGCAGAAATTGCTAGTAAGGTCAAACCTTTAATGTAGTCCTGCTCAGGGATCTTCCCACAGCTCTGCAGTCTCTACTGGCCTTTTGCAACCAACAAATATTAATCAGCTTGTGACACCCTCCTGAAACTATCTGAGTTTTAAAGGAATGCTGAGAATACGGCTTGTTGGGAACATGGCAAGGACCATGTTCCATAAATGGGAATCACTTAATTCATAGAATAGATATTGCTGGGATAGGAGGAAAAAAGCCCTATACTTTCCTCTTGTATTAGTTACAACCTCACCATCCCCTTCATGAGAGGGACACTGCCCTCTTTCATCTGTGATGTGCTGTCTCTAGGGCTGAAGGGTGCACTGCTTGGCACATGAGCCCAGAGCTGTTCTTTTGCACTGGCTGATACAGGCACTTGTATAGATACTTGCCTGACCCTGTAACTACCCTCTTCCAATGTATGATTGCTTGTCTGAATGTTCTCCTTCTACAGAGGAGAAAAACAAAGAGAAAATCAAGGGAAATGAGAATTCCACCGATACTATACAAGGTAGGGAAAAGAAAGAAGGTGGTTCGCTTCCCCTCTTCACCATGCATGACTATATCACTTCTTGCATGGTGCCTTCCTTATACAGCTCCTCGATCCTGTCCTGCCACCTCCCACCATTTTGGGAGGAAAACCCTTATTATTTGGCAGATTGGTCCTTGATACCTTGATACCAGTAGAGCATGAAAATGCTGATAGGATTACAGCTTGCTTTGAGAGATGGAGTATGCTTTTCATGTGAAGAAAGTGTCCTCATGTCTGGTCATTAAAATTGGTCTCTGAAGAACACAATAGCCATTGGAGACATCAGGAGATGTCACCTCATCCCTAACTATCTGTGGAACATACAGTTTCTTTTAAAAGCCCTCACAGGAAGCAGAGTGAGAAGGGGACAAGAAATTGTTTCCATCTGGCATTCAGCGGTTTGGCAGAAACTTCTCTATGCTACCTACCTGTCACTGCCCTGGTCTTTCAGTTGGTCTTTCCCCCATCTGGGATTCCAAAAATTGTCATCTACTTATCTCAGTATCATCCGTCTTTTTGTTGTCTTTGCTTTTCCATGTCCTGTGCACCCCTCTGTTCTCTCCTACCTCCCTTAACATCTTTATGTCTCTCACACTGTTGCTTGTGTTGTCTTTGCTCTTCTGTGTCCCATGCACTCCTCTGTCTCTTTTTGTCCCTCACATTTTTTGTTATCTTTGTTCTCTTCCTCACCATGTCTCTCACACCCTCCACGTCCCATGTTTCCCTCAGGAGATCCTCTGTTGATACACCACTACTTCCATGGTTACTTGGCTGGATTCACTGTGCGCCCTGGTAGCTTGGAGAGCCGGGAGGTTATTGAATGCCTGTATGCCTGCCGTGAGGGGCTTGATTACAGTGACTTCGACAGTCTGGGCAAAGGGATGAAGGTATGCCCATCTGCCCAACTTGCATGGATCTCCTCCACTCTCCTCCCTAGCCTTGCTTCCCAGGACTTTGCCTGCTCCCCCACCTCAGACAGCTCCCCACCTTTCTCCTTTGTGTCTCTCTTAGCCTTGACTCTTGGTGTTTGCTAAGGAATCCTGAGTATTTTCTTCTTGTTCACCTGTAGGTTCATGTGAACCCCTCTCAGTCCCTGCTCACCTTGGAGGGTGATGATGTGGAAACCTTCAACCATGCAATCCAGCATGTGGCTTACATGAATTCACTGCGCTTTGCTACCCCTGGAGTCCGGCCACTCAGGCTCACCACGGCTGTCAAGTGAGTGGACAAAGCAGCATCTCTGGCTAGGTTCAGCAAGAGGATTACCTCTCTTGACTAAAATTACACTCCCTCAGCTTGTATTTAAATTCTGATTGATGGTCTTGAAATGGATAAGAGTCTTCCTGAAAATGAGTATCCATTTGGGTACTTCAGTACTGGGGTCCTAGGATCCATGCAGGTAGCAGAACTTCTGCCTTTGCTGATGGTGTTCCAGGCATGTGGGCTGGTTTTAATTTTCTCTGTGGTGTGCGGATATGACCAAGTCACCTGAAAGCCACTGATTCCTACCACACCTCTCTGTCTTGCACAGCAGGCCACAGGGAATCTTTAGGAAGACTACCAGAAGAAGGATATTCCCTTCACTGACAGTAGTGGGCAGGAGATGCTCGTTTGCAATGCTGGTGGAAGGTTGGGCCTACTGATGCTTTCTGCTCCTCTCCTTCAGGTGTTTCAGTGAAGAGTCCTGTGTCTCCATTCCTGATGTGGAAGGTTATGTCGTGGTGCTACAGCCTGATGCCCCTCAGATCCTGTTGAGTGGCACTGCCCACTTTGCTCATCCTGCATCAGACTTTGAGGCTCCTGATGGGGTCCCCCTTTTCCCCAACCTCCAGATCACCTGCTCTATTTCTCACCAGGTGGAGGTCAAGAAGGATGAGAATTGGCATGGTACTGGTGAGTGGAATATAGGGAGTTATAGAAAAAATGGAGACCTGCAAGTGTTGCTGTTCTGCAGGGGAAGTAGAGCCCCTGGTTGCACCCAAAACAGGAGAGAGTTTACAAATACAGAAGCAAGGCACATTGTCTGTCAATATGTAGGCTAATCAGTTCTTATCCCTTTCTGCTCCTCCCTGTACTTTTTCCATCCACCCAGTTCCCTGCCTCGCTCTCTCCTCTGTCTATCTCATGCTCATTCCTAATCCCTTTTACATTTTATCTACATTTCCCTTTATTGAATCCAGCACTGGATGTCCTGCCTGTTACTCTCTCCATTCCTGCACTTCCTCAGTCTCCTCCTGCTTCCCTCTTATTTCTTGCCCCCTCCCAAAGGTGTATCAGGGGAAGTTCAGATTGGGTATTAGGAAAAGGTTCTTCACTGAGAGGGTGGTCAGGCACTGGAACAGGCTTCCCAGGGAAGTACTTATGGCCCCAAGTCAGCATTAAAAAAGTGTTTGGAGAATGCTTGTAGATACATAGTTTAACTCTTAGGTTGCCCTGTGTGGAGTCAGGAGTTGGAGTGGATGATCCTTGTGGGTCTCTTCCAACTCAGGATATTTTGTGATTCTGTGATCTCTTCCTGCATCACTTGTTCCTATGAATTCCCCAGTCAGTTTCCTCACAGCCTGAAGTATTTTTTCTCTCAGTTCTCTCCATCATTCTCAGATTACTTGTCTGCACCCTATGCTCCACATATCCTTGCACTTCTATTGCATCTCTTCTGCTAATAGGATTTTTTTGCCCCTAGTTTTCTGTTCAGCAGCTTGAGCTTCTTAGAGAAGGTTGGGCTTGGCCCTGCTGAAAGCAGTTAGTTTTTGAAAGTGGTTGCCATTTTAAATAAGATAAGACCTCAAACTTGGTTACCAGCTGTTGTGAGAATGGAAAGCTTTCAAAAGCACTCAAGGTCTGGGAATGTGTGGAACAATTCCTGATTTTCAGATTGCCATTGCCAACAGTCCTTACAGCCAAGATGTGTTACCATGAACCAGTCCCATAATAGTATGTTGTTCCAAAATATAAGTGACTTTATTATTTGCATAAATAATGTCATTAGAACCAGGGGGGCTCTTCCAACAAGTAATGAGACTGACAGTGATTTTGCTCAAGATAAGTGCTGGCCAGAGAAAGAGAAGTTACTACTTATGATGTGAGTACTTCTAAGTGGGCACCACTCTGAGTAACTCCTGCTTTCATTCATGGCTGACTGGCTTTCTGGCCCTGTCTTCTTTCCCTTTGCATCTCAGTGACAGACACACGAATGTCAGATGAGATTGTGCACAACCTGGATGGCTGTGAGATCTCATTGGTAGGAGATGACTTGGACCCAGAGAGGGAGTATCTGCTCCTGGATGGGGCACCACTGCAGCAGCGGGGCCTGGAGCTTGTTAACACATCTGCCTACCTCACCATCACAGGTATGTCCTCTCCTTGGCCACAGCTGTCTATTTATGCCTCTTTCACTGTCTGTCAGGCATCACAGGGAGAAGCACTTAACCCAATGTGTTGGTGTACTTTGTGAGACTCTGAGATACAACCATTTGCTGAACTCCTGGCTTTTGAAGTCCCAGGCTATTTCCTTTAGGAGGTGACTCCTCCAGCACACAGTGCTACGATATGGTGTCTGACCTGTGATTCAGGCTTGTATCGCTCCTCCTGACTTACTCCCATTGCCCTGGGGGTCTTGTATTCTTAGATGCCCGTAGTATTTTGCACGACATGACTGGGGACAGCACATCCCACAGGTTGTGGACTGGTGCAACGCGTATGTGCTCTGCAGAATTTAACAGGGTGGTTGATCTTGATCCTTTCTTCCCTCCCATGTGTTTTAGCAGTGCAAGCTGGGATTTCATCAGATCATTTGCAGACAGCTTCAGCTCTGGTCCCTTCCCATGAACCCAGGCTTGGATTCCTCTGTAGCTCCTAGTTGCTGCAGGGTTATGATACCAGATGACTTTGAAGCAGGAGCTTCCTGACCCCACACCAATTATTTCTTCTTGGTCTCAGGGGTGGAGAGCATTGCAGTTTACGAGGAAATACTACGCCAGGTCTCATACCACATCAATCATGGTGCTGCTCTTTATGAAAGGAAGTTTCACCTGTCCTGCACTGAGATGAATGGACGTTACTCCAGCAATGAATTTACTGTTGAGGTACAAAATCAATACATGCATGTATAGGTGTTTGTGCATGCATGGGGAGAACATTGCGGACAGGAATGCACCCAATGTAGACTCTATCACAATGAACAAAAAAAAGGCTGAATCTCTCTCACTCTGGTCTTTCTGCAGGTCAATGTCCTCCACAATATGAACCGAGCTGCTCATCCTAACCATATTCTGAGTTCTCAGCAATTCATACACCGAGGCCATCATTTACCCCCAGAGCTATCTGGCCACAGCTTGGCAAGCACCCATAGCAACCCTAGTATGTAAAACATCTTTTGGTTTTATTCCTTCAGGTCAGGATGTTGATTTTCTGATATGCTGTTAGAACTTATAGCAAGGGATTCCTTTCAGGCTCCCTATACCCATCTTACTGAGTTCTCATTATACTGTCTTGTCCCACTCTTCATTAGCAAATGGACTGCAGTCTGGGTCAAATTGTGTTTTAGAGCTTGGTGCAACAATTCTCCTCTGGTGTGTTGCTTTCTTGATGCAGAAGCAGTCTGAAATCTACTACTAAGAAGGTCTAAAAAGAACAACTGTAAGCTGGTACTATTTCATTCATGCGTCTTGCAAAGGTGCTATGTGGGGCTGGGTAATATAATTTCAAAAAGAAGCTTCAACAGCAGGAGACAAATGAGAATCAAGACTGCCACTGCTCTAAAAAGAGATGTGACTAGGTGGTGATCAGCAAAGGCAGAAAAATACAGGAGACAGCACCACACGGACAAGAAGAGGATTCTTGCCCCCAAAACAGAGAAAAAAGCTTGAAAGCTAGGCTAGAGTTAAGATTCGTTGGTTTGTCCTGGCAGCCCTGTGCCACAAGCATGAAAGGAGTCTAATTGGCTCTTCTGAGGCTGTGAAAGCTCTAGGACTGTTAAAGAGGACCCTATGTTGGTTTTGGCCCCCTGTTGTAGGGAACATGGAAAGCACCTTTGGTTCTAGCTTTTGCTGCAGCTTCCTGCACCAGCTCACCCAAGCCTGATTCAGTCCTGCAGGCTGGAACTGAACCACTGCAGGGACAGCCTATGTATGTGCTGGGAGGGCACCAAAAATCACCCTTTGCTGCTCCCTTCTCCAACTCTGGTTGATTGCAGCTGAAACAGTAGGAAAAGTTGTCGCTACTATATAGAGCCACCCACAACAAATCCGTGGGGGGCCTGGGTAAGTTTTCCAGGAAATGGGGTTATCTGGGGAGTCAAGGCTTGACCTGTAGGCCTAGAACAAAGAGGTGAGAGCTGGTCTAAGGTTCTTAGATGAATTTCTCCTGTGGAGAAGCCAGGCTTTGACTGTGACACTAAATTAGAAGGCTATAACAGTACTCTGCCCCACGTACAAAGCACACTTTTGGCTTCCTTCTTTCTCTACTGCTTACACAGAAATCACACTATGAAAATAATCCTCATGACTTTAGAGGCTCTCCCTAGCACACACCTCTCCCTCCAAGGGAAGGATACAAATGACTGCTATATGGCAAATTCTGGTAACTTCTGTAGATGAAGCTATGCAGAGTCTACAGGCAGGGCTGACATTAGAGAATTCCTGGACCTAGGCATTCTGGGAAACCTCAAGCAAGGATACAGCAGCCAAAGGCAGGAACCACCTGTGTCAAGGGGAGCAGAAAAGTCAGGACATGTTCCTGCTTAGACCAAAACCCCACATTCTGTCCAGCACCCCCAGTTCCTGCAGGCTAGTTGTGGGTCAGGTTGGAAACCCGTGTTTATGTGAGACTGTAACCACATCTTCTCCTTCTCCTTCTCCAAAGTGGTCCCCAGTGCAGCCACTGTCATCATTGTGGTGTGTGTGGGCTTCCTAGCACTCATGGTGATCCTGGGCATCCTGCGCATCCACTCCCTGCACCGACGGGGAATGGGGCAAGAGGTCCCTGGGGCTGCTACAGGGGGGCACACAAGCACCGGCAGCAAAGAGAGTGACATGTTCTGGGATGACTCAGCCCTCACCATCATAGTCAACCCCATGGAGGTAAGGAGCAGTCACAGGGGCTTGGGCTGGGAGGTGCAGCTGGGTTGCCCAGATCCTTCCTCTTAAAACGTCTCATCTCCCCAGTCCTACCAGAGCTGCCAGGAGAGGGCAGCAGAAAACAGCGAGGGCAGAGCTAGTAAGGGCATGGAGGAAGAAGATGACAGCACTGACTTGGAGACACCCGACTCCCCAGACAGCAATGACGTGGATGGCCGACACATCGTTGGCAAAAGTGACAGCTCTCACCGCTATTAGAAGCTTTAAAACAGCTGTCCAATGGATGCCCAAAAACATATGACTGGAACAAGGAGGTGTCTTACTTTAACTTCCTCCTTCCCCCACCTTGTACATGTTCTCCTCCCTCATGTGTCATTTCTGCCTCCCATGTTCCTTCATCTTCTGCCATTCTCATTGTGGACATTTCCCACATTACTGATCCGACATTTGGCTCTCTGAGACACATATTTGGGCACTTGCACATGAGAGTGGCACAGTTCAAACCATGATGAGGAAGGAGGGACTTGGAAAGAACAGAAAATTGGAAGGAAGAGCTTCACATAAGGCTCGGAGTGGGCTCTCTCACAACCCCTCCCCAGATACTATATATATATATATTGTATATTTTTCCAATGTTGTCGTCTGAGGTTTATTCTTGTTTCATGCAAAAAACAAAAAAAACACCAGAACACTGCAGCTTGTGTCGCTTTGTAAAATAGTCAATACTCCTAAACTAAATGAATGATGGTAAGAAGGATGAGGAAGCAAAGTGGATTTTAAAATAAATGGATTTCAAATAAAAGGTTCAGGGCTTCTGCAGTTTTTCCACTATAAGCCGGTAACGAAGCAGTCTGTGTAGCCACTAATGTAAAACTGGAAACTGTCCAGACCATATATTTATCAAAATTATTGCCTTATCTTGGGCATGTGTTGTATTTATTTACCTGTATGTGTTGGAACAATTGAAACATCTCCATGCCCCTCCCCCCACCTTTTTGAGAGTCATAGTACTCTCTTTGTAAAGACAATGTAGCCTTCCCCAGTACACCGGGCTATGAACCCACATTAGGAACACAAGGCATCCCAGCCCATCACAGGCAAATGTAACACGTGCAGCAAAATCTTGATAACAGAAAAAACAATAAGGATCTTTCCATACATCAATAGAAACAGGCCAAATACTCAGCTTCATCCACCTTTTTACATGATCCACTTTCTCTACCAGCATATGAGTGTATTTCACACCAGGGACTTCAGCTTGTAACAGAACAGCCCCAGAACTTCTGAGGGAAGAAGGTGTCCTCCTCCTTCTGCTACTCAGGAAAGGAGGGAAAGCAAAAACAACAGATATGGGCAAGACATGGCTATGAGGCCAGTAGCATAAGTTATTAAGGTAGTGCTTCATAGCAGGTTGTGTTTCTTCCCTTGATCTTGTTCCAACTCTTCAGATGCAGCAGGAGGAAAAGAGGCTGTCAGCTACCTGACACTTCTTGGGGCAATGGCTGCAACATGTTAAGGACCCAAAGGAAGATTCTGCAACAGGACATTTGCTGGTGGTCAAGGTTGAGGAATCCCCAAGAGCAGGAGAATAGCACAGCAGATTAAGAGTGGAAGAGCTCCTCTAAGGACATGAAAGGTCTCAGCACAAGATCTCTGCTTGCTGCAACTCTCTCAGATGTCTCAGCCCTAGCCTGTCTTCATGTCTAGTTGTGCCCATGTTTGTTTGTTACTGGGTCCAGATGGCATGAAGAGGATGAGGCTAAGATACGCATATGCTTTCTCCTTTATCTCCTTTCCAGTAAGTTTCATGTCCTTGTTTCATACAGGGAACTAAAAGCAGGCACTGTCAAACCAGTGCCCTGACATCCTGAAGCACTGGAAGAATTCAAGTCTCCAGAACGAAGAAAGGCGACATTGTGCACATTGGAGACGAAAACTTTGGATGAAATAGTCTTATGTCCTGAGAATGCTATGCCTGACCCGGTCCTGGTATGTGATGAAAAGCACCACCTCTTGGAGCATAGAAAAAAAACATATCTCAGAACTATGAGGTCCCTGTACTCTCCAACAGCCTCATCCAGGTGCTACAGTGTGCTTACAAAGTAGAAGAGGCCAAACGTACAATAAGCTCATAGGTAGCCATCATGATAGCTGTGTTGGGGATCTGGCGGATCAAGTGGGCCAGGAGCCCTCGGTATAAAGCCAAGGATCCCTCTTCATGGACTACAAGCTGCAGAGTCTGTATAAAGGAATGATACCGTGACCCTTCTTCTCGCAACCGTGTCCGAATTACCTCTGGAAAGACAAAAAGGGAAAGTGATATTAGCAGATTGATCCTACAGGCATGGCATCTCCTCTCAAGGGGAACAAAAGCAAGGAGAGCAGACCCACTCACCATGTGGATATGCAATGCATGAAGCACATGTTTTAGAAACAGCAGCAGCTCCCATTAGTCCGAAGAAGTCACGGCTGTTTGGTGAAAGTGTGAATGGTGTAGAAAGGGAATGATGGCCGTTTCTCAGCTGCTGTTTCAGTGCTTCATATATGACAAAGTGTATGATGGTCTCTGACACTCCAGCATAAGAGGCAGTGATTCCACGGTAAAATCCACGAAGGCCTTCAGTGCGGTACACATGCATGGCACACTGGAGGGCATTACTGCTCAGCTCCCCCTTCATCCTGTAAAGGCAAAGAAAGCAGGGAGAGTTAGAATAGCATACTGCTCCATTGACCAAAAATGCTCTTCTGAACACAACTGTATGACTCTTCCCTGGCATGCCCTGAAGACTCATGTTCTGATGGCCTGTTACAGACCCCTACTGAACCCCACCCCCAAACCAGTCCTGATTTGAGATGGAATGGCTCTGTATTGCTTGCCTGCCTTACCTGGCTTCCAGCTGCATCCTGGTTTTCACCAACCATATAGGGTTGGTGAGTGTGGCGGAGGTAATGCCTAGAGAAAAGAAGAGGAACACAGCAGTGAGCACCAGGATCACACTGATAGTTTGTGAGGAGTTGCTGATCTATCAGCTCTCTGAATTCTGCTTGGAAAGCTGCAGTAGCCTTCAATTTGAGAGTGACCTTGAGCTCCTGTGGGAGAGGAGACATTTAGGGTAGGCTATCTGATTTTCCACCTCCCTCATTCTAGCCTTTGTCTGGTGGTAATTACTAGCTCTGCCTTCTACATAACCCTGCTACAGGAGTCAGGAAACAATGGGCTAAACTTGCAGGAATGGAAGATTTTGCTAGAGAACTGGAAGATTTCAAGAGACCTGATTCTGTGAGGGGTCCATATTACACACTGCTTTTCCCACCCACACACCTGAATGGAGCTCTTTTCCTGATAGCAGCTGGAGGGGAAAAGACTAGATCCATGACCTTAAGAAATGAGCCTAAGAAGAATGAAGAGTAAAAAAACACTTTGTTCATATAAAGGAACTTACTGCTCCAGATGGGGAGGGACAAAGCTTCAGAAGGCAGCAGCAATGGGGAAGGGATGAAACCTGTTTACACCCACAGGCAGAAGGATTCCTTGGCTCTGATTTGAGACAGAAGAGGCTCACCTGCACAGGCTGCTGATAGCATGTGTACTTTCTTGGACTCTGGTACAAGAACAGTATTGAGCCTCTCCTTAACACCAGAATAGGCAGCAAAATATATAGCCCTGGTTAGAAAGAAATACAGGAGAGGTTACAGCTTACCTACAAGGAGCAGGCACAGCACTGCTGTGGGGCCTCAATCCAAATTTTATTCTCAGCACAGGTTTGTCTAATGTGACATCGGATACCACCTATATTCAGCGCACAGCAGTCATCCTACGGCTATGATCAGAAGATCCCAAAAATGCTTGTATGAAGGGGTCCTGTGGCACAATGGGCATAGGGTCCTGACTGCTTTCAGAATGTGAAGCAATAGCTCTCATGAAGGTCCTTTGTAAAGTGTACAGCATAGGCTATCCTCAGGGAGCAGTACTCACCGGGAAGGAGCGACCCCAACAAGGTTTGGGCCCAGACCTCGGAACAGAGATCGCATGCCTTCTTTCTCAAGGATGGTCCTATAGAAGGAAATGAACAGAGAAGTCAGCAGAACAAAGCTGGAGGCTCTTCTGTTCCTCCTGTACTTCCTGCATCATCCCCTCCTCACCTCCAGTGTTATCCTTTTTCTTCCCTACTCTCATTTTCTCTCCAGCCACTTGTCTCTCCTTCAGTCATTTATTCCTATTTTTCCTGACATCATCACTCTGGGTCTGATCAAACTACTAGCTGTGCACAGTCCCAAAAGCTGCCTTGCAGACTCAGAGTTCAAAGCACAGATCAGCTGTGAGGAGCAGATATACCTATGCTCTGATAAAACTTATCACTGCACTTGCAGTTCCCAGAGCTTCAACTCAAATGTTAATTTCATCTCTCCACCTGATGGCCAAACCTTTACTTCTCTGTTGTTAACAGGCACACTACCCTACTCTACTTACCTGAGCAATTTGAGCACTCCAGGGGATGGTGGCGTGGGGTTCATCAACCTCACACTCATCCCTGGCAGCTGTATCTCAGAGAGGCACAGCGGCCGCAGTGTCAGTTGGGATGACTGTAGACGTGTCTTCACCACTTCCAGAGGACAGGTCAGGATGGCTCCAGCTGTGCCACCACATCTAGGGCATAACAGCATAGGTAAAGATGTGCAGGAACAGGGCAATAATTCTGACCCCCCTCTTCCATTGCCTCTACCCTCTAGGAGGAGAGGAGGGTAGATCCCCCAGCCTGCGTCACACATGACCTCCTGCGCAGATATTGATTGATGTAATAATGGCTTCTCTTGGGACATCTCCTGGCAGCCTCACTCTGAAACCAGTATTTGAGACAAACAGTCCCAAGTCCGCAGGGACTCAGCTCAAAGTTGCTGAACTTTGCATTCAGAATTTCCCAGAGCAAACAGTTCTGCTGCCCTGTCTCCAAGCAATGCCTTCAGCTGAGATCTCCAGGCACCGTGCCTCAAACTTCGCAAGAGCAGCATTGGCTCAGACAGGGGCAGCACAAAACTCTCCAGCCCCTCAACCTGCCTATGTCTTTCAACACATAATTTATTCAGCCCCACATTTTCAAGGCCCTGTAAGCAGGATCTGTATTTTCTGCCAACAGCCAGCCTCACCCCCAGCCCAACTTGCTTAATGAAAGAGGACCCTGACCTTCAGCAGACAGAAACTATTTTTGGAACTCATGAACCATCAATCAGTAACACTGAAAGCCCATGTATCACCTTTTCCCCCTTCTGCCACCTAGGGACAAATCAGAACCAGAGAACTGGTATGTTCTATTCTCAGCTTTTGTCCATTCAGGTCCTTTAATTGACAACTTTCTTCTTCTACAGGGTGCTCAGTACCTGAAAGACTATTTTGAGATGAATTTGCATGGAACAGCCATGACTTGAATGCTACAGCCAGACAGAGGCTTGACAAACAGACAGACATTCTTATCTGCTACAGCCAAACTGACTTTGTTTCATAAGAGACAGAGGGTGAAAAAAAAACAAAACATTCTGCTCCAAAGAAAGAAAAGGCAACCAAAGAACTACACAATATCAGGGAAGAACCACGTATATCAAGAGAACTGCATATGAAGATATAGGTCAGTAAATGCCTAGAGTTCTGAAGAATTATTCTGAAATAGTCTATGCAGCTAAGAGCATACATACATTGTTTTTATAGCCTTTACTCCTGGGGCTTCATTTATTACTGCCTTCAGGTTAGAGGAAAAGAAAAAAGAAAAAAAAGAGGCTTGGATACCTATTGTAATGAAGTCCAAGAGTTAAAGATCTAGCTGCTGAATTTGTCTAAAGACAGTTGCACACCTTGCAATGCCAGCAACTAGTTATGCTACTCTATTACACTCATGCTGCTTTGACAAGCCCTTTGCAGACCTACACAGTGGTGATAACTTGCAGAGCAGCTGACCATCATCAACTTTTCTCAGCAGATGCAAGTGGTGAGAGTCTGGGATCAGGTAGAACATGATCAAAGAACTTAGCTTGGGCTCAGAAGACAACACAAAGCAGTAAGCCAAAGACAACACAAAGCAGTAAGCATCCTGGCTCATGTTCTCTGGATGATCAAGCTGATAAAGCATGGAAACCAAGACAGCCTATTTAATGATCCAGGAGTCAGGTGACTTTTACAAAAGTCACGTTCATTCTTCCCATGTAGACTATATTAATTCAAGGTTCCAACAGTCCTGTTCTTTACCATAGTTTGTATCAGGCAAATCAGTAGAAACTCCAGACTTACAGGTCTGTTGTTTTCTTCATCAGAAATGCAGTTTCCAGCTCAGGAAAGGACTGAGTACAGCGGTGAGACATCAAGAAGTTTGAATATATGCTACAAATAGAAGAGTTTCAACTTCTCACCTAAATGCTAGACAAACACAATGACAGCACTACATTCAGAGAAGCAGTTGCTTGATACCCTAAAGATTTCTCTAACAATACATAAGGAGGTACAACTTTATGTAATGTTCTCATAATGTTTAATTTCTTCAAGAAGCCCCTGTCTGAGCATGGTCAAGACATGGATTTGAACCTGTGCCCCAGGTACATATAAAAGTTTCCTGAGTTCAGGTTATTCAAGCTACTGATATGTATAGCTAATAGAGAAGAACTCACAAAAAAAAAAGAAAAACAATAATAAGAGCTAAAAAAATAGTTATTCCTTTGCACAGTGGTCATTTAATCAGCAGTAAGAGTACAAAGTAAAGGGTCTTTCTAAGCCAGTATGGCTAAATGGCAAGACACGAGAATTTTTTGAGGAGCCAAGAATGCTGACTAAACAAAACTAATGAAATAAAGTGTACCAGTTGTTCAAAACTAGAAGAAATCTTAACTATGATGTCTTATCATGTACTACATGATGCTCACAACATATAAAAGGCATAGGTCTCCAAAATTATTCTGTTTCAGGAGAAATGGAAAATAAGGTATTTTCATCACAAAGAGATGAACTGTTTTTCAGTCCAATACTAATGAAGGCAAAAATGAGTGCAATCTAGTAGGAACAAACCCATAGCCAAGGATATTAAAAAGAGCTGACTGAGGAGACTTCATGCCTACAGATTTAAATGTTTAATAAGTATTAGAGGACTGGGGAAACATACTAGCCTAAAAGAGAGTTCTAATGTCTACCAGGATTAAAAATAAAATAAAATTGTTTTTTTAATAATTTGTGCTGCTAAGTTTATAAGGTTATATAACCTGAGATTCACACAAGGAGAGACACATAAAATCAGATCACTATAGACTTAAAAGACACTTCATACTAATCAGTGTTGGTGGAAGGGCTATATTGGTTTTGTTTTTAATGGAACTTATCAAACAACTTATATTTACAAACAAATGGAACTTATATTCACAAAAGCAGCTACAAAGATGTAACATAATTCAGTTTTGTAAAAAGTGAGCTTGATATCTCACAAAACCACACTTAGAGCCCTAAAACTCTCTCCATAGTATAGATGCTAAATGGATTAAAATCATAGCACAAAATCTCAAGAAGAAAGAAAAAGAAAAAAAAAGAAGAAAAAAGGAAAGAAAAAGAAAAAAAGAATAAGCCCCACTCTTCCCCCCTACCCCTAAACCAGTTGTCAGTAAAGAGTCAAACACCAACAGTCCTGCAAGTCTAATCACTTCTAGACTAGACCTAATAATTTTCATTTGTTCCACCACCAAACAGGAAGTGACATTTAACATGATAAAATCCATCGGTGACAAAGACTGTCACAGTGGCAAATAATGAGCAAAGCTGTAATGACTGGCAAGTAATGAAAAAACACATGGAACTAAGCAGTCACCAAGGGTCATTACGCCGGGTTTAAACAGATTGTTTTAACAAAGACAAAACCCTAAAGTCATTATTCCAGAAAAAGCAACAAAGACAATTCTGGCAAAATACCACGGAGAGCAGCAGTGAACAACCAGTACAACATGTACTCCCAGAACAAAGCACTGCCAAAAAAGGCTAAAAGAAGAAGGCAAGCAATTTGACCTCAGAAAAAGAGTACTTGCCTCTACATCTTGCTTTCACATTTTAAAGTTTGCAAAGATCACAGCAAAGCTTGATGTGGCAGAAAAAGAGGATTAGTAGAGAGAAATATAAAAAACACCATTAACATTTTTTAGTGATCTGAAAAGGTTATGAGAACACGCACAGGTGCGACAAGGTTTACAGGTAATTCACATTTCAGTGCTTTGGCAAGCCAAAAATGGTGATGACTTGAAGATATTCATTTAAGAACAGCAAGACTAAATCAGGCATTCTGTCTAAGACACAGGCTAATAACAATTACCACAGAAGAGTAGGAGAAGAAATACTATTCTCCAGAATACTTTCCCAGCTCTCTGCAATTTTCTGCTCAGGAATTTCCTCAGCCAGAAGTGTTGCATTGCATTTAATAGCCTTCAAGACGTTCTTTTTTATTCATCAGCCTAAATGCTTTCTGGACACATAAAAAGCTTTTACCTTCTCATATCCTGTGGCCAGGAGTCCCCCAGTTTAACTGAACACTGTGTTAAAAGCTATGTTCTTGCACTAGTTTTGAACAAACCCTTCAAGTTTCATTATGGTCCCTAGTTCTCACTCCAGAAGATAAAATGAACAACTGTCCCTTCATCAATGAGATCTGTTTAATTAGGTGAAACAATAACACTAACTATACACTGCAGCAATAACCTAAACTTCTTATAGATCTCTTGAGTTTTAACTAATTGTAATTCAAAGATTACTGTTCAATTGGCTGGGACAGGATACAGACTGACAAAGCTCCCACTAGCACATATTCTGTTGCTAGCCAAACTCTCTTAGTTTTTCAAGAACCAAAGTGGAAAATGAGGATGAAGAAAAGGTTAAGAAGAAAGCTAAGAAATATGAAGAAATGTATAAACAAAAGCTTAGCTTTCTAGATGCAGTGACTATCTAATTCAAAGAAATTAACAAAAGAGAATAATGTATACAAAATAACATAGAAAACAGACAAGGAAAGTACACAGAATCAAAGACTGACATTGCACGCTTGTATTACCTGCAGAAAACTGGAAATTTACTAATTGAGAGTAACTAAATTATAGGCTTTACTGTAAATGCTGTACTGGGAACCTCACTTGTCATTCAGACTCCAACTGGTTGGTGGAATTGGAAAAGGGATTAGATGCTTGTCTATACATGAGAATTCAGCAGTTACTCAACAAGTCTAGAAAACTATTATATCTTCTGCTTTAGGACATCATGAACTTTACGCACTTTACTGTTTTGAGATTTCAATAGTAAACGGTTCTTAAAGAGAGGAGGATTGAAACACAGAGCAAGAAGGGACTTGCTCAAGGGCACACTGTGAAGTCAGAGGCACTGCTGGGATTCACGCTCCAAATGCCTGACTCACCAGAATCAGTTGCACTATTTAAAGCCAGAGAAGATATGCAGGAATCTACGACATGCAGTCATTAAGGGCTGGCTGCCCTCTCAAAGGCAAGGATGCTCCACTTTGTTCTACTGAAGTGGTCTTGCTGCACCTCTTATTCCCCCATTCAACACCCTGCTTCCCTTTCCCTCCATTCATGGTACTCTCAGGCAGGACGCAAACCCAGTCAAAGCCCCTGTGACCTCACCACGAATGAGGCTCCCTTGCTTCCCAAACTGCAGAACCATAAATTCATGCTGGTGCTTAGTGGCCAGGCCTTATCAGTAAGGCTGTATGTGAAACATAAACAGCAAAGAAAGGGTGGATGAAAACTACAGGGGGCAAGCAGCAGCTGGCATGGGTAATACAAGGTCTCCTCTCCCTCTGCTCATTGGCAGCCACTGTTGCACATGCGGGCCTGCAGTCTCCGGGGCCAGGTACAACCGTGACCCCACGCCCGTAGTTAGCTGAGGAGAGCACGTCCCCAGCCCCGGGTGCCCCTGTTCCTGGCACACACTTAGCTCCTCAGGAAAGGGGCACAGTCGCTGACAGGCGGCAGGCGACGAAGCGATGCGAAAGCCTGCGGCCGGAGGGCGCACGGCCAGCCCACCAAGAGGCGGGAGCTGAGGAAGGGCCCGGTAGCTCCCCAGTCCCGCGGGGAGGTCGACGCCGCAGCCGCGGGGCCCGGGCCAGCCTCGGGGAGGAGGACGGGCCGCGGAGCAGTGGCGCAGAGGCGCAGGCCCGGCGAGGCCCAGGGCAGCCTCAGGCTCCCCTGCCGCGCCCGGGCTCCGCGCCAGGCCCTGTCCCAGCCCTCGGCCGCGTGTGCTGGACAGAGGCCGGCGACCCCCATCCGCCCCCGCGCGGGGGCCACTCACCCTCCGGCGAGCAGGTGGAGCAGGGTGCTGTGCTGCAGCATGGCCCGACGCTCTGCGCGGGCGGCCCGCGCCCCTCGCTACAGGCAACCCGCGGGCGGCGGCCTGGCCCGCCCGCCCTCCGCTCGCATTGGCTTCCCGGGCGGCGGAGGTGGTGTCCGGGAGGGCGGGGCGGGGTACCGCCAAGCCAGAGGACCGAGCGGGGAAAGTCGGCACGGTAGAGCTCGTTCCGGGACCTAGAGACACCCCCAGGCCGTGGGGTCCTGGACGCCGGGGCGCGGGGCCTGGCGCCACCACTTGTGTCGGTCTTGGTAGCATGCCCCCCTCTTTTTCCTCTGGGCTGAATCTAGGCCTCGCTCAAGCCCGGGGATGGACTCCCTGCACCATGCTTGTGCGCTCTTACTTTCCTCCTTGCAGATTTTAGGTTGTTAATTCACAGAGCTCCTTTTGCCCAGCCGCTCAAGGCTCTTTCATGAAAAAAATAACAATGAAACCTCATCTTTGCTTTGCCAGTGGGAGAGGCAGAGAAGACTAGTTTCTTTGAGATCGGACTGCAGGGAAGTGATGGGTGAAGGAACAGAGCCTAATTGCTCTTGATATATGCCCTTACTCAATGGGACCACAAATGCTTCCCGTGTGTGGCCTGATATGAAAACAGGCCAATATGCTTAAGACAAGAAAAGAATAATATATATAACTATGATTTTGATGTTCTGAGGACCAGTATGTCAGAGATGGGTAACATTCCAGGCCAAAACGTCCTCTGTTGCTTTTGCAAATACGAAGTTTCAGATGGTGTCAGAGTTCACTGAGTATCATCTTCATTGGAAAAAAGCAGAACATACACCAACATCATGCTACTGCCAAGAAGGCACATATCATACCAGGCAGTGTAGTGATTGGACGAGGAGTAATGGCTTTAAACTAAAAGAGGGTAGATTTAGATTAGATATGAGGAAGAAATTCCTTACTATGAGGGTGGTGAGGCACTGGAACAGGTTACCCAGAGAAGCTGTGGATGCCCCATCCCTGGAAGTGTTCAAGGCCAGGTTGGACAGGGCTTTGGGCAACCTGGCCTAGTGGAAGGTGTCCCTGCCCATGACAGGGGTGTTGAAATTAGATAATCTTTGAGGTCCCTTCCAACCCAAACCTTTCTATGATTTTATGATATCAGTTTGTATAGATAACCTGTAAGTCAGAAGAAGTAACTTTTTGTATCTACTCAGTACCACTGACTTCAGCACTCAGTACTGAGTGACACAGCACTGAGTGTCCAGTTTGAGTACCACATTGCTACAAAACAGGCAAATGGGAGGAGGGTTCAAAGAAGGGAATAACTAGTCCAGACCTTCTATGGAGGAGGACTGAAAAAATAGCAATGTTTAGTCTGGAAAGAATTGAAGGAAACATGGCAATTGACTTCAAGTACATACAAAGATAGTTCAAAGACAGAAGGAATAATTAACTTATCTGTGGTGGGAAAGGAAAGAAGTTATCAGCCCATCAACAGTACCTGTCAATACAAAGGCAGTAAGGGGAAAAACAGAAAAAGGACTGGCCTTCTGTTCAGTGGAAAGGAAAATCTACCAATGATACCAAGAAATTGCAAGTATTTTTCATTTGTTTTCACTGTGGTAGAGACTAGATGAATGCCTTATATAGCACCAATGACAAATGGTTAAAAGTCATTCTGCAGTAGGGAGATATTAGATTTTTAAGTGCTAAGTAAATTCAATGCTTTCAGACCATTTATGCTCGATGAAATTCATCCTTTGATGGCTGGAGAAATGGATGAAGCAACATCAAATCCACTGGCAGTTATCTTTGAGATCTGCAGAGAATGAAGAGGTTCAGAAGATTGGAAAAGGCCAAATATATTGGCCACTAAAAATAAGATAATTTAAGGAATTACTGTCCAGCCAGCTTTACTTTACCGCCCCTCCCTGTGGTACTAGAACAAATAAATATTAAGTATTCAACTTACATTTTGCATTTGTCAAGAAAAAAAATCAAGTCAAATCAATCTTTCACAGTAAAGTAACAGACCTAGTGGATAAGTAAGTAACAATAGTTTGACTTAGTAAAGATTTTGATTCTATTTCATCTGACAGTCTTATAAGCTAGCTAGGAAACTTGGGAAACTGCATCTATTGAAAATACTGTTAGGAGAATCTGATGAGGATTAGACAACTTTAAGATTGGTTTTTAGTGATACGATATCACAGAATCACAGAATGGTTAGGGTTGGAAAGGACCTCTGGAGGTCATCTGGTCCAACCCCCCTGCTCAAGCAGGTCCACCTAGAGCAGGTTGCCCAGGACGATGGCCAGGTGACTTCTGAAGATCTCTGAGGAGGTAGACTCCACAACTTCTCTGGGCAACCTGTGCCAGGGCTTTGTCACCTGCATGGTAAAAAAGTGCTTCCTGATGTTTAGACAGAACCCCTTGTATTCCAGTTTGTGCCCATTGCCTCTTGTCCTTGGTCTGGGCACCACTGAAAAGAGCCTGGCTCCATCTTCATTGCTTCCTCCTCTCAGGTATTTATAGACATTGATAAGATCCCCCCTGATCCTCCTCCTCTCCCAGCTGAACAGTCCCAGCTCTCTCAGCCTCTCCTCCTAAAAGAGGTGCTCCAGTCCCTTGATCATCTTGATGGCCCTCTGCTGGATTCTTTCCAGTATGTCCATGTCTTTCTTGTACTGGGAGACCCAGAACTGGACACAATACTCCAGGTGCAGCCTGACCAACGCTGAAAAGAGGGGAAGAATCATCTACCTGGACCTGATGGTGATACTTTGCAAAATGAAGCCAAGAATATCATTAGCCTTCTTAGCAGCAAGGGCACATTACTGACTCATGTTCTACTTGGTATCCACCAGGACTCCTAGGTCCTTTTGTACAGAGAAAATATCTGGGGAAATGTATCAAGAAGGTGTTCTGTAGAGATCTGTTCTCAGTGTGGTATTATGTTATTGTTTCTTCAGTGATTTATCCAGCAGACTAGAAAGTGTGCCTGTTAAATTTGAAGATAACACTAACCCGAGAAGGGATGCAATGAATTTGGGAGACATAATTAGTATTCTAATGATCTTAATCGATGGGAGAAATTGTCTGAAAGAGTAGAGCACCATTTATTACAGGCACGTGCAAAGTTCTGCACTTGGAAAGAAATAATGACTTTCATAAATTTAGGATGGTGAACAGGTATGCAGAAACCTCTATTTTGTCACTTGTCTCCATCAGGCCCATCACCTTCTGCAGAGTACTGGCTACCATCAAACTGATAATGACGGAGGGATGCAGAGCCCAACATAGCCTTTTCTGGAACTGTACAATCTGCTTTTCTCACCTCTCCAAGAGTTATTGAGGCCCCTTCATATTTCAGTTCTTACTGCCAAAATATTTACACTTTGCATGTAAGGGTCCATTGACTTTGCTCCTCTTCCTGTCAACTTTAGTTCAGACCCTTTGCTTTCTACCGGAAATAGAAATAATTGTGGTAGAAAAAATTTTCTACCAGAAACAGAAATAATTGTGGCCTCAGCAGGGTACTCATCCACTAACAGGTATGGCTGTAGTAGTCCTAGGTGCTCTGCCTCAGCTGTCAGTTCTGATTCCTCTAGTTGCATTACAGTATTTTGGGACCGTGGGGGATAAATGGACCTATCCAGCTTTTCCTTCTGCCTCCTTTGCTCTGTGTCTAAGAGCTAGAAAGCCTCAGTCTGCATGTTTCTTTCTGTTCCAACAGGTGGAGGGACATCCACTCCTCACTCTGGCCTTAGGCAATGACAAACTGTGATTGAGCCATGGAAGAAGATGCTCTCAAGGCCTCTTACAGGCTGTATTCAGACTGTTGTAAATGACACCATGTCAGTAGATCAAAGGATTGCTTAATGTTGGAACTGGTTCAATGGTGTGTACTGCTTTGCAAGAGTCTTTGGTGAGCCTGATGGCAACCAAGAGCCAGGGAAAAGGCACCGTCTTCCCAGGAGAAGAGAAACAGGTGAAGAGAAAAGAAGAGAAGATACATTTTTCTTTAGTGTGTCTTGTCCCTGCAAGCAGCAGAAATGAGCTTCGGTGCATTCCCTATGGGGCCTGTTTTTGCTGTTCAGACTGAGGAAGGACTGCTGTGGGGACATTTCTTCTGATCAGTCTTTGAAAGTCCCTGCTCTGATCCAGGAGGACAGTCTGGACTGGTATCATAGGCTGGTGTCATGGACATACCCCAAGACCCTGATTACAAATGTTTATAAATCAAAACTGCTGCATCTTTACTTCTTCACTTTCCAATCTCTGATTGCTTTTGGATTTCTGCTCATGCCTTATCTCAATGCCTACACTCCCATTCTCCATCTTTAGGCAGTCTGTTATTTTTCCTAGGAGCAGCACTATCTGTCTGTTCTTCTTGAATGCAATTCAGGATTACATCCAAAAGCCTCCTCCCCCTTTAGCTCTCTTCAAATGCTCTTGCTAACCCTTGATCCCATTGAACATATACAGGACTGGCATTTTATAATAGCAAGTAAGTCTTGTTTGTCAATCAGGGGGCTTCATTCTGGATGGGTCATGTCAGTGCACGCATGATCCTAGGCTGACTATGACTTACGAGTAGAGAATAGTATCACAAGACAGACATCTGAAAGGGTGGAACATATTGTGCCAGTGTTACATAGCATATGCAGCCTAGGTCTTTGTGTGTAAGAGTGGTTATGTAAATGTTTTTTCAAGTGTTGCCATCTTAATGCAGTTGCTTGCCAGATGTAGGGCACTTCCATGTCAGTGTCTGAATTGATATCTGAAGTGTACTTTCGAAGTGAATCCTTCAGTAATCCTCACTTGCTGTGCTTTGGTTTGTATTGCAGAACAGTCTTAGTGTGCAAACTAGATTTCCTCCATGTGGAACTAGGCTAGTAGATGTGCTGTACATAGGGGCACACCTAGTGCATTTCAACCACTAACAGACCATAGGACCAAGGAAAACATAACCCAAAGTAAAGTTCCTCAAACATATTTGACGTGGGTGTTGGATTTCTAGCCCCAACTCTATCACTTCAGAGATTTGCTCCTGTTGAGCCATACTGCTTGCTAGCACAGACCTGGCTGTAGATGTCATGCGCATTTCAAAGCCATAAGGAACGCAGTCAAGAAGACTTACTGCCGAAGAATAGTGCCTAAACAAGCACCAGACATCAGCTTTTGGATAGATGAACGGCATTTGGGAAGTCATGAGAGGACTGTGCAGAAAAAAATATTCCTTTCAAAAAGGAGAGGATGGGATTTGATTCTGAAAATGATTTATTTCTAGCACTATAGTTTCACAGGAGACAGGATACGTCATGTAAATCCTTCTTTGTGGTCCTCCCATTCTTTTAGAGGCTACATGTGAATCAGCTCTGATTTTCCTGGTAGTTTGCTCTTCCTTTGGAATCAGAGGTATACAAGAAGGATGAAAGCTTTAAAGGAGCAGACATTTCTATAGCCTTTCTGAAGCTATCACATGCTTTTCAGCTAAAAGCAGACACTTGTTACCTGTTACTGCCAGCTGCAGCATTTTAGTGATCCCAAAGCAAACAGTCAAAGAGTAGTCCATCAACCAGATGAACATGTGTTATTCACTGTGGTGGTTTTATCCTGCTGGGCAGTTAAACTCCACCACAACTGCTCTCTCACTCCCCCTCCTCAAAAGAAGAGGGGGAGAAAATAAGATGGAAAAGGGCTCAAGGACTGAGATAAGGACAGGGAGATTGCTCACCAATTACCGTCACAGGCAAAACAGACTCAACATAGGAAGATTAACATAATTTATCACCTATCACTAACAGACTAGAACAGTGAGAAACTAAAGCAAACTAAAACCACCTTCCCCCCATCCATCTTCTTCTACCTCCTTCCCCAAGTGGTGCAGGGGAACGCGGGTTGTGGTCAGTCCGTAACACTTTGTCTCCGCCGCTCTTTCATAGTTGCTCTCATCCCCTGCTCCAACACGGGTCCCCCACAGGCAGCAGCTCCCGCCAGATCACCTGCTCCTGCATGGGCTCCTCTCCACAGGCTGCAGCCCTGGCCCAGAGTCTGCTCTTGCAAGGGCTCTCCAGGGGCTGCAGCCTCTTTCAGGCCACATCCACCTGCTCCACCGTGGGCTCCTCCATGGCTGCAGTGTGAAGATCTGCTCCACTGTGGTACCCGTGGGCTGCAGGGGGACAGCCTGCTCCACCGTGGGCCTCTCCGCGGGCCGCAGGGGAACTTCTGCTGCGGCGCCTGGAGCCCCTCCTGCCCTCCTTCTGCACTGACCTGGGTGCCTGCAGGGCTGTTTCTCACTCCTCTCTCCCAGCTGCTGTGGCACAGCAGTTTTTTTCCCCTTTCTTAAATCTGCTCTCACAGAGGTGCAACCAGTGTGCTCAATGGCTCAGCTCTGGCCAGCAGCGGGTCCACTTTGGAGCTGGCTGGAGCTGGCTCTTATCTAACATGGGGCAGCTTCTGGATTGTTCTTACAGAGGGCACCTCTGCAGCCCCCCTGCTACCAAACCCTTGCCGTGTAAACCCAATATATTTACAAGTATTATAAGAACCTCATGTTCTTCATGTTCCTTTACAGCAACTCTTCACCCAGACCACAAACTCAGCCTGCTGTAGGGTGCACTACAGTTACTGTTAATGCAAAAATCACTTACCTGCACATCAACTGAGATTAGTAGTGCACAGTACACCAATGCCACAGTAGGACTGTGATTCCAAATATATGCAACATATTTATCAACTCTCTCTGTAACACAGTTTTCATCATATATTATAAAATTATTTATATTTGTGCAATATATGTACATACCAAAATGAATAGGCAGCAGCAGTACTGGAATAGTCACAGTACTGATCTTGTGCCCTGCTTCACACTATCCTGTGCTATCAGAAGCACTCTCTAGAGACAGAATCACACATAGGACCTCTTCAGTCTAGCAGTAGGGAGAAGGGTCTGGAGAAAGCCCATGCTTGCACCCCCATTTTTCCCCCACCAGTGCTGGACCAGAGCAGAAGCACCATGCACAGGAACCTGCTCAGGAGCTCCAGGAGAATGACAGGGCAAGGCAGGCAGCTGTGCTGTGACTGTGGGGACCATGCCTGTGGGCAGTGGGTGACAAGAGGGAATGCCACCGCCACCGCGCCTGAAGACCTGAAGCTATCTGGGAGGAGCTGGGAGGAACTCCACCCCCTGGAGGATGTCACCTGCTGTATGGCAGATGTCCCGGTGGTGGTGGGAAGGACCCAAGTGGCTTGGTAGAACTTCGCAGTGCCAGGGAAGCCACGGGGCACTGGAGACCCTGGGACTCTGGCCCTTTAACGCGCTCTGGTATCGCGCTGGCGGGGTGCCTGCTCCTTTAAGAGCTGGCCCCGCCCCCTGCCCCGTGAGCCTGTGAGTCCCGGCAGCGCGCAGCGCCAGGTACGGTGCCGGGCGGGGGGAGGGGGTGCTCCCTCCGTGTCGGCTGGTCCTGGTCCGCCCGGGGGGGGCAGGCAGGGGGGACGCGGTGCCGCCGCCCGGGTCGGTGGCGGGCGGGGCAGGCGGGTGGGGGCGCGTGTCTCGCTGGGGAGGCTGCGGCCTTGCATTCCTGGCGAGTTGGTGTCCTCTCCTGGTGGCGGGCGGGGACTAGGGCAGGGAGAGGAGAGTGGAGGGAGCCGGGGCGGGGGTAACCCCCGGGGCGCCCCCGGTCCCTGGGTCCCACTGCCCGGGATGGCGGGGCCCGGAGGCTCCTTCTGGCCGCGGTAGCCGTGCTCGCCTGGGCTGTGCGTGGCCGTGCTGGGAGTCAGTGGCGGAGCTGGCGCTGTGGCGACGTGCCCCTGAGCCGGAGCTCGGGGCCTCCCTTCCCAGGCGGGCGGA